>JAABKJ010000507.1:0-49180 GCA_011634705.1 Andricus grossulariae | reverse complement strand
ATTATCCCAAATTTTCAACTCGATGTGGCTATTCGTGTGAAAATAAGTTTACAAATAAAAAAAGTGTCGATAAGGTAGGAAGCCGGTCACGTGACCCACTCATCACATGGCCTTAAGGGTGGCAGTACAGAACTAGGTAACCAATAAAATCAAAATTTTTCAAGAGACCAAAAAAACATTCTGTAAAATCGAAATATCAATTTCAAGATAAAACAAAACTTTACTCCCGAGCTGAAGTGTTGCTCATGCGGTCAAGAAAGTGTGGCCAGAGAAAGTTATCTAGCTTAGAGGAAATAGAGTGGAAATAATTGATAATCTCAAAGTTGCATTAACAGTCATCACAGTGCTAATTCTCCTTAAAACAAGTGAAAAGGTACATTTTTTCAAAAATAGGTGACAAATAGACGACAAAAAGAATGTCAAATTAAATAAACATGTAAATTAATGCTTATTAACATATTTTTATTTGTAGAACACGTCACACTATAATTAAAGGGTGGCAGTAAACAACTAGTCAACTCCCGACATAAGACCGGTTTTGGACATGGCTTGCCTTGGCCTTAATCCTAAATCAGGGGAATCCATACGTAAACAGGCAGGGTCGCATGATACATTTCTGTTGGATTTGGACGCATGACGCAACATGATGTAATTAATGCACTGATAGTACGGCCCTCGTGCTGTTTGTCACGCTTGACTGGGCACAACCTCTCTTTCAGCCACGCGGCTCCTCTCATCACGAAACTGCGGAGGCCATCAGTTTTAGGAACGCCGTTAATCGGGAGGTCTTATATCGGGAGTTGAGAGTGTATAACGAACAAAATCGGAATTTTTCAAGGGAGCGAAAAAACATTCCGTAAAATCGAAATCACCATTTAAAGACAAGACAGTAGTCCACTTCCGAGATGACGTGTTGCTTATTTGAGACCAAAAAAATTTGATCAGAAACAGTTATTGATTTTCGAAGAAGCAGATGTGTCAGCTGACAATCTAAAAGAGACACTGACCACAAATTGGAATACGCTAGGCTGCGGATTGCGATAAAAATTTTGTCTTCAGTTCAGATAAAAAATAAAAACTTGCTCCCGAGATATTGAGTTTCTGAAGGAAGGAAGGTAAAAAAGTTTTGACCTAAAGAAGTGAACCAATTCCGAGTAAATCGTGCAATGATTTTGAGGTTACAATTTAACAGGTTTTGAAAATCGGTTTTCGGTAGCGATTGAAAATGGAATTTTCAATTTTTCACTAAAATAAAAACTTGCTCCCAAGATATGGGAAAGCTAAATAAGAATAAAAAATGTTTAATGTTAAATAGAATAAAGATAATCCCAAGTAAATCATCCAAGAATTATGAGGTTATAATTTGACAGGTTTTGAAAATCGGCTTTCAGTAGCGATTTATAATCGAATTTTCAATTTTTTAAATAGGCAGACCGGGGCGGGATGGGACAGGTTATCTTTTCATCAAAATATTCGCCATCTGTTGTGAAATACTACAATGTCAATTGTTATTTAAACATTGTAAACTTGTGTTTCAATTTCGTAAAGAATTAAATGTGCTAAAACAATTAATTACGAATAAAAAATACAGATTAAAAACGAGTGCATTTGTCCCGTCTCGCCCCGAGCCTGGGACAGAACAGGACACGCACCGGGTGAGATGGAAAACTTTTATTATTTATTATTTTTTAATCAAAAAATCAATTTTTGATATTATTTTGTGTGGAGTAATATTATAAATTTTTTATTTTTTTATTTATAAATCGTTATCAAGACTAATATTTCTCGAAAATTACATACAAATTATTTAATTTCATGACGAAGCAATAACAATTAGTTTTGGAACAAGAATTTAATGTAAATACTTATTTTCATTAGAAATAATTATGAAATACGATAGTAAAAATATTTCTAAAAATGATTTTACAGTATTTATTAAGTATAGAATCTATTTAGGTTGGAAATGTTTCCTCAAATTTTAACATAATTTGATATACTGCTCTATTTATAGATAAGAGATCATTCAGGTGTAACAGAGTTTTCTGAGCTCCAGAAACTTTTGAAAAGAATATTTCTCTACACGAAGATATTAAAATGATGAAAATATAAATATTTTCCAATACATGTTGCTTACACGTGCAAGATCAATATTCAGAAAAATAAACACTTTTGTGGCTGAAAAGGAAGTGACTAAAATTCGTAAAAATTAAAATTTTTTAAATTAAATTATTTCAATAGAAATTAAAGCTTCATAAATATATATATATACTAAAAAGAGAATTTGAAAAAATAACATTTTCAACTTCCCACGAAATAATCTAACATAAAACGTGTACAATCGTACAAAGTTACACTTTCATTTTATTGTATAGGACTTGATATTTTAATTTCCGATCTTTCAGCATTTATTATGTTTCTTGGCAATGTGTTTAAATATTATTTATACATTCAAATAAGGTACAATCCACGTTTGTTTACGTCTGCTGGCATCGAAAAAAGGGTATTAGAGCAATAGACACTGTGTCCCGTCTCGCCCCAGTACGTGCCCCCTTTCGCCACAAATTTTATATCTACATATTAAAATTAAACGCTTGTCTTTAAAAAAATTCATAAAACTCTGTTATTAAATTGAAATGCAATGCTTAATCTTCTCAATAATCGTTACATAACAAATATATTTGGACATTTTCACTCATTAATTTCCATTTAAAAACAACTTAAAATAACAGAATCCAACTCCTAAAATTTCAACATTATTCTTGTATTATTAAATATTTTTATTTTATTTTATTTTCTTCCTTGAGAACTGGTGTATCAGTTCTTCTACCTATTCCAAGAATGAAAATATCTAAAAACCATATAACTTATGAGAAAATCGAGTGTCCCGTCTTACCCCGGTGTCCCTTCACGCCCCGATCTTCAAATAAAAACTTGCATCCGAGATATGGGACGCTGAATAATAAATGTCTGAAAGAAAAAAAATTATTCTCTTCCGAGAAAATAAAAATTGAGTTCAAATGCCTAACCTAGTTAGCGTAGAAAAATGATTTTCTTGCAATAAACCTATTTTCGCTATTTTCAGCAAGTAAAATTCTGACAAAAATCCTTTTCAAAATGAACAAAAAGAAATCGAAGTTTACCAATTTTACCAAAGGAAGAACTTTCGCACACCAACAAAAAAAATATCGTGTTTCTTTACAATTATAGAATTATTAAAAAGGAATTTTATTAAAAATAACCGAGCACTTGAACCTCGAATTTTTCTCTCTATAAATCACACTATAAATGACCTTTATTCCGTAAAAAAAGGCACGTGCCAAAAACAGAGAATGCAGGTGAATCATAACTGTCACATGTAATCGACAAACTCAAACGCAAACTGTGGCAAAGTCAAACTGGGAAATAACGGCGCCACCGCCGCCATCAGCGAAAAAAAGATGGACACATTCGAAGCACTTCGAAGTTGAAGATCGCGGTCGCAGATTAGATTTTCCGATTTGAAAAGAAATCTCGCCTGCTGATTATTGAGAGATAGTGAAAGATAAAAACTGTCGATTGCTGGATGATAAGTGGTTAAAGCAGGAGGCACGAGACTTAACGCGTGACACTGAGTTTTACAAAGTGAGAGCGAAACTGTTGACGTTCGCGGCCTTGGCCGCCATCTTGTCCGGGAATTACGTAATATTTGGCGCCATTATTTGACTTTTCAAGTGTTTATATTTGTTGGTATATTCTCAGATTGTCGAGGAGTTGATGCATACAGGCTTATCAGTCTAATTAGTTACTGCTTATACTTATATACATTTGTATTATCGCCGTACGATTTAAGTAACAGAGGAACTTCCAAACCAGGGCCGTCAAAATATAATAGAAATAAGGGTACTTCAATTATTTTTAAGGTCAAATTACAATTCCGTTAAATAAGGTTAAATATTTTAACAAATTGCAGGGATCACAGCGGTTCAGTATTTTAATTTCGAGTAAAAAAGCTTTTTTCCCGATAAAATGGGCTCAAAAGGGGATTTCATTTAATTTTTAATTTAAATAAATTGAAAAACACAAAAATTACTATTTGAAAAATACAAAAAATACTATTTAAAAAAACTGCTTACCTTTTTATCAATTAAAGGCTGTTCAAAATATTTTTTAATGTCAGCTAAAAAAATATTACACTATAAATAAAATTATTTTCGATTTCCAAAATTTTCTTTTTTCAACCAAAACTGAAATACTTCTCTCTGATACGCCTTTTTACGAATTTTATTACAATTTAAGATTCTGTTAAGATCACTTTCTGAAAAAAGGGGAAAAGGGAAAAATTGGGTCAAAATTCTCGATATTTGTTTTTTTTTTGGGGGAATTTTGAACATTCGTTTTTTTTTTTTTTGAAAATTCATTCTTTTAACTGAGAACTTAACTATTACCTTTTTTAGTTAAATTCAACTGTTCTTGATTTGAAATTAAAATCTTTTTTGGTTGAAAATTCAACTAATTAGCTAAAGTTAAACTACTTTGCTGAAAATTAATTTTATTGTTTTTAAAAATTATTTCTTTTAAATGTAAATTTAATTATCCTGCTTATGATTCTTAAGAAACAAAAAGAAACTTTGAAAAAAAGAGCGGGGGAAATTCGGTGAAAATTATCGATTTTTAGTGTTTTAGAGGATTTTGAAAATATGTTTTATTTTTGGTTGAAAATTAATTACTTTAACTGAAAATTTAATTATTCTGGTTATGATTCTTAAAAAACCAATCGAAACATTGTTAAAAAATGGAAGAAAGGAGAAGTTAAAAATCTCAATATTTGGTGTTTTAGGGGATTTTGGAACTTCGTTTTTTTTTGTTGCAAATTAATTCTTTTAACTGAAAAATTGACTATTCCATTTTTTGTTTGAAAATTTATCTCTTTTGGTAGAAATTTCAACTACCTTGTGGAAAGTTGAACTATTTTGTTAAAAATGCCTTTTTTTTAGTTGAAGTGTCATCATTTTAGTTGAAAATTCATCTCTTTGGTTGAACATTCAACTATTTTAGTACAAATTAATTATTTGAACAAAAAATTTAATTATCCTGTTTATGATTCTTAAAAAATGAATTGAAACTTTGTAAAAAAAATGTGGGAAAGGGAGAAAATTGGATAAAAATTCACGATTTTAGGGGATTTTTACCAAGTTAAGTCGAAAAAGAGGGAAAAGGGAATTGCGCAAAAATAGAGGACGGTCTGTAATCCCTGAAATTACAAATTACAAACAAAAGGTTTGAGTACTTACTTTGTAAACAAACAAATTTTAAATTAGGGTGTACGGGGAATAGAAATACCTCATTTTCGCGAAAAAAATTAAAACAGGAAGTTTGTTTTAAAAAAAGTATTATTTGCTTTAAAAGAAAATATTCTCTAAACATATTTTTTCAGCTTCCTATCAATTTGGAAAGCAAAAAACATTTAGAAAACTGCAACTTCCCCATTGAAACGTCAGAGAAATTTAACGGACTATTCTTCGCTTTAATTAAGCAATTAAATTATGAGTAATTTAACTTCTAAAGCTAATGGCGTGGATAAATATAACAGTTTTAAAAAAATTTCTTTAAAGTATTAGATTAATTAAACTAATAACTTTAAAATATGTTCTTGATTCTTTTTGAGAAATAATTCATTAGAAAAAAAGAGTCAAGAGACTTATTTTTCGAACTTTTCAAGAGAAATAGCTTGTTTCTCTAGACTTTTGTCAAACCTCGTGTCGCTGGCAGATGATGAAATCACATGAATAATATTTATCAAAATAGTATAAATTTAGAATAAAAAATGGTTGTAACTTTCAATAAATTGTCTTTCAACATTTCCAGAAAAAAAATTGTTTTTGAACATTTCCAGAAAAAACTAACATCTTGTTCATTTAAAAATTTTTAAAAATGATTTTCCGATGGATTTTGAAATAAAAATTGGAAGTTCTTTTAGATTCAAGACGAAAAAATTAAATATCTGTATTAACTTAAATAATACCACATATTAAAGATCGACATCTCTTAATTTTTGATAGTCTGCGTCATCAGCTGCATAAAATTTAAGACTGTGTTTTATTGCCCAAAAAACTGTATTATTCCTAAATTTGCTGAACAACGTTTTTCTTTTTATCAAATGGAAAAAAATCGTGTCGTCTCGTTTCCTTTAAAAATTTTCAAAACAGGAAAAGAAAGCAAATAGGAACAATCTTTAAAATGTAAACGCTTTAATTATTTATTTGAAATCGTAAAGTGGACACTTTAAAAATCTAAGAAAAAATAGACTTAGATAAATTGTAGAACTGTACAAAATTTGGAAATTTCGGAACAAAAGCATCCACACTGTGACAATTTTAAATTGAACATACAGAATCAAACCGTATTTCTAGTAATAGATTTCTAATAGCAACAAATTGTTAGTTCTTTATGAGCTAAATATACTGTAACTTTTTTTTGATATCGATTAGTATCTTTTACCTCTTCAAGCGTGGTGAAAATGAAAAAAATTGAATTTAAGCATAAAATATATGAAAAAATGAATTCTTAGTTACCAATTTTTTCATACATGTAGAACTATATGTCTGAAAAATTTATGAAAGGACCTATTTGATATTAAAAAAATGTGGAAAAGTAACAATTAAAAATAGGAAAACCAATCATTTTTCAATTTTATTTTTATTGAATTCCGCGCAGAAAATGACTTCAAAAATAAATTACAAGAAGTAAATAATTAATTCATCAATTATTAACAATTACAATTTTTTCGTAAAATTCGCCTTGTTTCGGAAATGTGGCATCTCAGCCATAAATTCTTTAGGCATATAGTTCTATAAATATATACAAAGTGATGACTGTAAGAATTAAGTTTTTCATTTATTTTACACGTAAATTCAATTTTTTACATTTTCAACACGCTTCAGAAGGTAAAAGATATTAATCGATTTCAAACAAAAATTCAACAGTTTATTTAGCTCCTCAAGAACTAACAATTTTTTGCCATTAGAAATTGATCGTACGAAATTCACTTTTTTTCGGCCCACTCTAGTGCACCCACGGGTACCCACCATAAGAAAATTCAACTTTGGGCGGATTATTATTTTCGTATCAAGTTATTTGATTCATGCACGTGAAGTGTGTTGAGTAATAATAAAATTGATAATAATTTGATTAATTAATCATTAAGGCCATATGACGAGTGGGTCACGTGACCGGCTTCTACCTTACCGACACTTTTTTTATTTGTAAACTTATTTTCACACGAATAGCCACATCGAGTTAAAAATTTGGAATAATAAATAAGAAGCAGTAAGAAACGCGGATCTAGTCCAAGATTTTTATAATTACGAAAAAAGTTTTTTTTTTGTAAATAATTTTGTTGTTGCTTTTTTCATAATTATAAAAATTTAGCCGCGTGTCTTAGTGCTTTTTATTTATTATCCCAAATTTTCAACTCGAAGTGGCTATTCGTGTGAAAATAAGTTTACAAATAAAAAAGTGTCGGCAAGGTAGGAAGCTGGTCACGTGACCCACTTGTCACGTGGCCTTAATGATTAATTATTCGTTACATTCTGTATTAGGCTACCCGCCGTGCAGTATTGTGCGTCGGGTTGCAGCGTAATCCGTTCGCAAAGTCTGCTAGGGTCAGCAGGTGAATTGTTTTCGTGTTTTTAAGTGTTTTGTGCCTTTTTCACTCGCTTTTGATATTTATTCATCGGAATAAACGACAAAGTAATGATTTCAATTGCATAATTATTTTAAGAAATTGGAAAAAGGGAAGTGGGCACCTGGGTACCCCAGCTGTATAACAACGTGGATAAATTTTCTTGAATCAAATAAATATTTCTTTGATATAAAGGCTTACACGAAGGTTGTTGAAAAACTTCATTTTCAAAATTCCCTGATTTTTCCCTGACCAATTTTTCATTTTTTCCTGACCATTAATATTCGAAGACCAGAATTTTAACCTTGTAACATTTTGAACATTGCATCTTTTATGAACGAAATAAAACAATTTCAGTTGAAATTTCAAAAATTCAAATATATTTATTTCAATTACAGAAGATTACTTTTCTACCATAAAAAAATGAGTTTTTAACCAAAAAGGACGAATTTTCAACAAAACAGTTGAACGTTTTAACAAAACTTTTTACAAAATAGTTCAATTTTCTACCTACAAAGATAAAGTTTAAATCAAATAATCGAATTTTTAATAAAATAAGATTAAACTTTAACCAAAAGCAGTTGTCTTTTCAACCAAGTAGGTTAATTTTCAAGCCAAAAACCCGAATTTTTTAGAAAACAGTTGAATTTTCAACAAAAAGGTGAATTCTTAACGAAAAATGTAATAGTAGCTATTCCAACCAAAACAAAAAACGATTTTTGATCAAAATATTAAAATTTTCAACCAAGAGTTTGAATTTCCAACAAATTAACTAAGTTTTCAACCTACAAAGATGAATTCTAAACGAAAAGTTTAACAGTTGATACTTTAACCAAAAAAGATGAAATTTCTACTAAAAGAGATGGATTTTAAAACCAAAAAGACAAATTTTCAACCAAGCAGATGAATTTATAAAAAAAAAGAAAAGAATTTTCAAAAAAACACATACATTTTGAACCATATAGTTGAATTTTCAACTAAAAAAGATAAATTTTCAACTAAAAAAGATCAATTTTCAACCAAAAATGATAAAGTCACATTTTCAGTATAAAAAAAATAATTTCCAAGCAAGAAAAAAAAGAATTTTCAACCGAATAGATGAAGCTTCAACCAAAAATATAAATTACAAACAAAATAGTTTTACTTTTACCCAAGCACAACGAATTTACAATTAAAGAGATGAATTTTCAACTAAAATAATGAATCTTCAACAAAAAAAAATTCTTTTTTAACAAAAGTCACTCAACCTTCAACCAAGCCGTTCAATTTTCAACTAAAAAGGATGACTTTTTAACAAAACTGTAGAATTTTCAATCAAATAATAAAATTTGTAATTAAAAATATAATAGAGTATCCGCAAAACTTCACTTTGAAAATTCCCTATTTTTCCCCTAAATCATTTTTTATTTTACCTGACCATTAATATTAAAAGACCTGAATCTGAATCTTGTAACATTTGAACATAGAATCATTCACAAACGGGATAAAAATTGTTTTAATTGAAATTGAAAAGTGTCAAATTTATTATCCTTGCCAGTTTTTTAAAGTGCTTCTTATAGAAATTCCCTGATTTTTGCAGGATATTTTTCAAAATCCCTGACTTTCCCTGACCAAAAAAATTCACTGACTTTTCCCTGATTGCCGGGATTTCCCTGACCAACGAACACCTGGTTATCTAAATACTTTAGTTGATTTAAAACGATTTTAGTTTATTCATATAAACTTCCTTTTTAATTGAACAAATAATGTATTCAATTCAGATACAGTTTTAATCAAAACCAATATATTTCTTTAAACCAATCCATAGCAAAAAAATGTTTCTCGGATTGTAAAAGTTTTGAAATCGAGTTCAGTAAAATCTCATCGTTTCAAAACGATGAACTAAATGACCTAAATAACCTAAATTTCAACTAAAAAAAGTCGATGGCACTTTAATTTTAACGCTTAGGAATTAAAGAAGTCAACACTGAAATATCTCAGTTTTCCCAATCATAAAATTTTGTTCCATTTTCTAAAAATATAGAAATCTCAACGTTTGAAATTCTTAAAATTCCCTTATCTCTTTAGCCTAGATTTTCTCTAACGTGACTTTTACACTTCACGCGGTGCAACGAACGACAAAACACACGTTTAATATTTTTAAACAAAAACTTGTTTTAACACGTTACGATTATTCTTAGTTCTTACGACCCAGACTTACAACTTTATGTGCCAACGGATATTGAATGTACCACAATCAGTTATAAATATTTGACTCTACCGATATCAGACGCTTACGCAAAGGCAAGATTTCTTCCGTGAGCTTCTACAAAAATATCCCATAAAATAAAATTTTTTGTGAAAGTAAAAATAGGCAGTCTTGGACCATAGAAAAAAGGAAAACGACTGTTCGATATTCGAATAATCCTCGCTATGCAAAATTCCAATTTTTCAGTCCACTTTAAATTTAATAAGTCGCATTAGAATTTGTTCAATTGTATATAAATGAATAAATAGGGAAATCTTCCATTTGTTACCCTTACTTTTTCTTAAAAATAGACGGTTTTTTAAAGATCTCTACCTCTCCTTTTTTGGCAATAAAATCCAAAATATTTAAACTTAGATTAGAGGCCGTACAAAAACTACATTACGCTATTTTGAAAATTTTTTCCACCCCTCCCCTTCTTCGTCACAAATCATCACACAAAGCTTTAACCTCCCAGGGTGACAGAATATAAATTTCTCTTCGATTTCATTTGATAAACGCGGTATAAATTATTTTTATTAATTTTAATTTATAGCTACCACATAGTGAATTCAATACGAAACGCTTAAGATTTCCAATCAAAATATGCTGCATTTTCAATAAAATAGTTGAATTTTCAACCAAATTGTTGAATCTTCAAGCCCAAAAAAACGAATTTTTTAGAAAGATGAATTTTCAATAAAGAACTTATCTTCCAAAAAAGATAAATTTTCAATCGAGACGAATTTTTTATCAAAAAGACAAATTTCCAGCCAAACCGTTTACATTTTCAGCAACAAGAATTAATTATCAACCAAACAGTTTCAATTACAACTAAATAGTTTAACTTTGAAGCGAAAGCGACGAATTTCCATCATAATAGCTGAATTTTCGACCTACAAAGATGAATTTTTAACCAATTGGTCAAATTATTAATAAAAAAGATTAAACTTCAACCAAAAAGAATTGCACTCAATAGTTTGAAAAAAATACAGATTAATTTTCAAACCAACAAGACAAATTTTTTAGAAGACAGTTGAATTTTTAATCCGAAAGAATGAATTCCCAATCCAAAAAGACGAATGTTTAAAAAAAGTTGTATTTTCAAAACAAAAAAAGATTACTTTTGGATAAAATAGTTGAATTTTTAACAAAATAATTAAACATTCGACAAAATAGTAGAATTCCCAACTAAAATGATGAATCTTCCAACAACAACAAAATTATTATTTTTTTTTTAACAAAAATTAAAAGAAAATACAATAGTTAATATTTTAACCAAAAAAAGACTTTCTTTTTAAATCAAAAGCCGTCGAATTTAATAAAGAAGATGATTTTTCAACGAAAAAAAAACAGCAGTTGATACTTCAATCAAGAAAGATTGTAATTTTAAATAAAAAACAGTTAAATTCAACCAAAAAGACGAATTCTTAACAAAATAATTGAATCCTACACCAAAACAGAATAATTTTTAAACGAACAGTTGCACTTTTAACCAAAAAGATAAAATTTCTGCCAAAAGAGATGAATTTTGCACCAAGAAAGATTTTTCATTCTAGAGAGAACAAAATTTCTATCAAATTGTTGAGTTTTCAAAACAAAATGGCGAATTCTTTACAAAAAGGTTGAATTTTCTACCCGGAAATATGAATTTTTAAGCAAAAAGTTAATTTTCTACCAATATAATAGAATTCTCAACCCAAAAATACAATTTTTCTACAAAACAGTTGAATTTTCAACCCGAAAATAAAATTTTGTAATAAAAAAGTCAAATTTCAACATAATAGTTGAATCTTAAGCAAATAAAATGAATTTTTGACAAAGAAGTTCAACTTTCCATCAACCAGTTGAATATTTAACCAAAAACGATAAATTCTCAATTAAAAGTTTAACACATAGTTGAATTTTCAACTAAAAACGAGTAATTTATAATAAAAAATGGAATAATTGACTTTTCATTTTAAAAAAAGAAATTTCAAGAAAAAAGTTAAAGCTTCAACCAATAAAAATAATTTTAAACAATTTAGTTCAACTTTTAATGAAGTAGTTGAATTTTCAACTCAAAAAATATGATTTTCAATTAAAATTTCAATAAATTGTTGAATTTTTAGCTAAAAACAGTGAACTTCCAGCCAAAAATTGATTAGTTAAATTTTCACTTGAGAAAATTAATTTTCAACTAAAACAAAACGATTTTTCATCACAATAGGTAAATCTTCAACCAAACAGGTTTTTTTTTTGTAACCAATAGAGATGAATTCTAAACCAAAAATATAATAGTATACTAGTTTGAACGTAGTAGTTTTCTTTTATTTTTAACAATACAAATTACAAAACTTTCCAACTGAAAGATTATGAATTTTGAAGCAATTCAAGTGGTGAATTTTGAAATAACTAAATTTATAGAGAAATCTAACTTACCGATTGCAAGTAAGAGTGATTGTACAATGTACGTTTTTAAATTTGAAAACATCAAAATTGAAAAATAGTTTTAAATTAACATTTTTTTGAATTATATGCTTAATTTAAAGCTGTAAAAAGTGAGCAATTCAAAATTTTATGTATTCAATATTAAACAATTTAAAATACTGTACATTCTAAATCAAATTTCAAATTGCAGCTTTCGAAATCAAAAACTTTTAATTTCATTTAGAATACGAACCGATCAAATGTAATTATTTTATCTTCTCAAATGTTCAGCAATAAACAAATTTAAATTTCACTACACCTTTAACATTTAAATAATTAGGATTGGTTGTGCCGCAAATATCAGGTTTCTGAAAAAAAAGTTTTCTATAATTTTAAGAATCGAAATCATAGATATTATTAGTCATGTCTTATGAAAAAAAAACATGATTTCTTATGAAAAAAGTTTAAAATTTACGAAAAATAATTATTTTAACAATAGATTTTGCGACTGAATTTTTGTATTACTATCGCTTCTTTAGAATTTTTTAAAATAGTTGAATTTTAATAAATCATGACTTATTTTTTTAAGTAAAACATTCTCTACAACTATGCTGTTTCCAATTTAAAAAATAAGTAAGTAATCTTCAAATATAGCTATTTGTTTAAAAACTTTCCTTCTTTTAAACATTGTTTTAACGATTTCAGAAATAGAGAAATTTACTTTAAAAATTGGAAATATTAGAGCTGTCGAGAATATTTTCCCCGAAACAAGACATCACTGTCAAGTAGAATACATTTGAAATTTTTTTATTTTAATTTAAAATTATTTTATCCCGTTTATAAAAGATTTTAGGTTGAAAATGTTACAAGTTTAAGATTCTGACCTTTGAATATTAATGGTCAGGGAAAATGAAAAATTGGCCTTTTGGGTTGAAAATTCAACTAAAAATCTTCTTAGGATGAAAATTCAACTATTTTTTTGAAAATTTGTCTTTTTAATTTAACAATTTATTCATTTAAGTAGAAATTGCATCTTTCTTAGAAAAAAATGCAATTGCTTGGTTGAAAATTCAACAATTTTGTTAAAAAGTCAACCTGTTTCGTTGAAAATTCAACTATTTTGTAGAAAATTTACTTGTAGTGTAAAATTCATATTTTGGTGTTAAGAAGTCAACTGAAATCTGTTTTGGATGAAAATTCAATTATTTTTGTTGAAAAATTGTCTTTTTGATTTAAAAATTCATCTGTTTTAGTAGGAATTTCATCTTTCTTGGGTGATTATTATGATTGATAATTCATTTCTTTGATTGAAAGTTGAACCATTTTGTTGAAAACTGATTTTTTTAAATTGAAAATTCAACTGCGTGGGTAAAAAAGTTGAACTACTTTGATGAAATTTATTTATTTATTTTTATTGAAGGTTTATCTCTTTGGTTGAGAATTTAACTATTTTGTTGAAAACTAATTTTTTTGCTGAAGATTCATATTTTCTGGTTGAAAATTCAATTTTTGTACAGAAAATTCGTCTTTTGGCTTGAAGGTTCAACAATTTAGGTGAACTTTTTTCTCTTTAATGACTGAACAATTTTTATTTGTGGAAAATTCGTTTTTTTTTAGTTTAAAAATGAAATTTCATATTACAATATTAAAATACTGTTAGTTGAATATTAATGGTCAGGGAAAATGAAAAATTGGTCAAGGAAAAATCATGGAATTTTGAAAATGAAGTTTTCACCATGCAAAGCATATATTATTTTAAATACAACAAATTTCCATTAGTTTTAAGTGCCATATCTTATTATTTTTGGAAACCATCAATTACGTAATTTAAATACAGCCCCTAATGTTATTTTGATGCTTAAAATCATTGAAAAACTATTTCTTTTCAGAGATCTGATTTTTGGCACAACTGCCTTAATGGAACTTTTCAAAGTATTTGATGGATTCTCTTGATACACAATTAATTTCTTCCTCTTTGAATATATTTCAGAATCCTGAGAAAAATAAAAAGTTTCCGTGGTAAATTATTCGGAAACGAAGCTTTGAATAAAACTTTTGAAAACTCACCTCGGGAAAGTTTGTCGATGGATTCAAATCGTCCTTCAACTTTATTCCGCAGAGACTCGAGATCGAACGGTGCTGTGAATCCATGGTCCACACTCCGACTTTTACTCCTGGAATAATTATAAAAATTAAATATTCCAAAATTTAAATTGCAATTTAATTAATAAAAGTACTTGTAAAAGATTTCCATTAAAAACCATTAGTTTATGATTTCTTTATCTTTAAATCCAGAACCAAAATCTTCAACATTTAAAACAAGAGAGTAATTTTCTCTGTTCCTGGTGTATTTTTAGAATTTTTATTTGCTACCGAACTACTCATTTACTGATATTGAACTCAATTATTTTTATGTATTAAATCAAACAACAGGCTACATATACTTCAACTATATTACAAAGCAAAATTTCGAGTCTAATTAATATCGCAAATGCTAAATTTTGAACTAATTAGATCAATTAATTTCAGATTTCTCGTTAATTTCACTAATAATCGCGATTTAATAACGTATTCAAAATCTGAAAAGCAATTCGTGAATTCAGTAAAGTGAAGATTAGGGTGTTCCAAATTTTTTGTCTTCAAATTTTCATGCATATTACCCCCAAATTTTTTCGAATCCACACAAAAATAAATGCGTTATTTTATTGTATTTAAAAGTTCCGCAAGCCCCATGAAATTTAACACGTATTTCCCATAAAAAAGACGTTTTTGTAAATTTTATTCAGAATTGTCAATATTAGGTGAACTAAGTTATAACTCAACATTTCTCTTCAAAATAAACCATAGAATAGGAATGAAAAATGACTTTTTAAATATAAACCCCATAAGTCTTTTTTATAGGGCCCTAAAAAAACCATAAGTGAAAAATTTGGTTTTGCGAGCTTTTGGAGCTAATTATGATTTTTTTTGCGGTTTTTTAAAAATATAAATTGTTTCCAATATGTAGAGTATGACTATATACTGATAATTACATGTTTCAATACATTGTTTTAACAATTCATTATTATTTATAACAATATCCTCTTAGAATAATGCTAGAAATTTACAGTTTTTTCTAATATTTTTCACTTTTTGTGCACTTTTCAATTAGAGTGACGTAATAATTAATTTAGATTAGTCAAAATAATTGTTTAAAAAATTTATTTTTATTTTCAATAATATTATCATTGTATAATGCTAGAAAGTCGCGGTTCTTTTAAATACTCACATTTTTGTCGACTTTTCAATTAGAGTGACGTAATAATTAATTTAAATTAATAAAAATAATTGTTTAAAAAATTTATTTTCATTTTTAAGAATATTATCATTGAATAACGCTAAAAAGTCGCGTTTTTTTTAAATACTCACATTTTTGTCCACTTTTTACTTAAAGCGAAGTAATAATTAATGAAACATAATAAGCATAATTTTTCAAACAAATTATTATTGTTTATAACTATCTTCTCCCATAGAAATGTTAGATAGGGTGGTTTTTTCTAAATATTTTCACTTTATGTCCACTTTTTACTTATTGAGATAATAATTAATGCTAGAAAGTTTCAGGTTTTTCTGAAATTTTCAGCTTTTTTTACTTATGAGTTAGGAACAAATAATAAATATTATTAAATATAAATAACCTTCGGCGACCAATGCTGTATATGTGATAAAAAAACTTATGCGGCTGGTCGGGCAGAAATTACTGACCACTAAGCCGCATAAGTTTTGTATGATAAATATTATTATTGAGATTAATTTAAACGAAAAGGCTCTCAATAACTACTTCAAGGAAAGTTTACATTTAATATGATCTATACAGAAAATTTGAAAAATATTTCAAATATCATTGTTATGTCAGACCAATATATTCAAATAAAAAAAGAAAGAGATTGTTAAAAAAATATTTCTCTCTAACGTTTATTTATTATTTTTTCATAACTAAAAAGCCAAAGAAAAGTTAACAATTTCAGAAAAAAAACGCAACTTCCTAGCTTTCTTTCTTTCTTTCTAACTTTCTTCTAATTATTCTTGTTAACTTGCATTAATTATTACCTCATTAGGTGAAAATTGGTCAAAAACTTAAAAATTTCAGAAAAAACGCAACTACTTATCATTACTATAGGAGAAGATAGTAATAAACAATAATAATTTGTTTCAACATATATGCTTGTTAAATTGCATTAAGTATTACATCGCTTTAAGTGAAAATTGAACAAAATGTGAAAAATTTGAGAAAAAAACGAAAATTTATAATATTATTCAGAGAATATTATTATAAATAATACTAAATGGTTTAAATAATTATTTACGTTAAATTTAATTGATTCTTGTTTCGCTCTAACTGAAAAGTTGAAAATGATTTGAAAAATTTAGACGAAACCAATAATAAAATTCTTTAAACAATTATGTTAAAAAATTTAGAAAAAATCGCAACTATTTAGCATTACTATAGGGGAAGATAGTACTGAACAATAATAATTTGTTTAGCCAATTATATTTGTTAAATTTCATTAATAATTTCGTCGCTTTAAGTGAAAAGTGAACAAAAAGTGGAACATTTAAGAAAAACCCGAAAATTTCTAACATCATTCAAGAAGAATATTATTATGAATAATCATAAATGGTGTAAACAATGATTTATGTTAACATTAATTGATTATTGTTTCGCTGTAACAGAAAAGTTGAAAATGAGTTGAAAAATTCAGAAAAAACGCTCTATACCAAGAAAAAACTGCTTTAAACAATTTATGTTAATATAATATTTTTTTTAAATAAAAAACGAATTTATTTTTTTGTGGATTCGAATAAATTTGGGGTGATATGCATGAAAATTCGAAGAAAAATTTTTCAATGCATTTTTGGAACACCCACCCTAGTGAACATATAAAATCATTATAAGAAAAATATAAAAGCTTATTTATTACATGAGCAATATAAATAGAAAATAAAGGTCATAGTCAAAAAATAAAATAAAAATGCATCATGCCACAAAAACAATCTAACACTCAAAACATCAAGCGTGCGATTTCTAGCTTTAATATACCACAAACCTTTATGAAAATCTTTTAAAATGTAGGATTGGTTCCTAGAAACGTAGAATAAATGTTATTTTTTCTCTAAACATAGGACATTTTTTTTCTAAACTTTAATAAACAGTTTGTTTTATTTAAAAAAAAATTCTTTAAATAGTAAACTCACTTTGTAAAATCACGTTTACTCTAGAACTCTGACGTCAGTAAATTGACCTTGTAATCATCCATAGTTTATAGTTGCATTAGAAATTTATAGAGCTAATAAAATAGCAAAAAAATCTATAAAGGTAGACAACTGGCAATTTTTCTTTAATTAAAGAATAAAACAAGAAAGATTTATCGTTTATTTTTCAGTCTTTTACTTCCGGGAAATAAATTTTTTTTTTAGATTACAAACCTGAAATAAGTCGCTGTGAGGTTTTCCGTGGATCTCGTGTGCATCACATCCTGGGACAACCGCCGAGATCTAAATTGCAACAAAAAATGCAAAAGAAAACAAAAGTGAGATACATGCTAGCAAAAGTGCAAAATAAAGATTAATTGGAGCATACCAAATAAAAATGAGAAATGCAGACGAAGCAAATAAAAATATCTAATTAAGATTAACAAAGCTCGTTGGAAATGGAGCTTGCAATTCCTCTGAATCACTTTTTTCTTTGCAATAATATATTTCTCGAAGAATAAATATTTTTAAATGAGATAACCGGTTTTGAACAGTTTAACATTTAAATATTGAATTTTGAAACATTTTATTATTTATTTAAACATTTCATTTAACATATAATGTGTAGAAAAGTACATGTGGTTAAACTTTACATTGTTTTCAACTTTTTTTAAATTTAAATTAACTTCACAAAATTCAGTTTTTCAGGTTAATATTCAAAACAGAAGACATGTTTCAAATTTCGGACTATAAATCCTTTGCTTTTCGACCCCCCCCCCCCCTCCCACACTTACAAGAAAAAGTTAAAAGAAAAACATTTTTTAAATGTAGCGATAATTGGGGAAATAGGGGAATAAATTGTTTTGAATAACATTAATTTAAGTACTATTTCCAGTACAATAATATGGATTTTTAACCAAATAATTCCATTTTCAACCAAAGTTAAATTTTCAGTTTAAAACATTTTATTCTCAACCAAAACAGATTAATTTTATCTAAAAAGTTGACTATTTAACCAAAAAAGATGAATTTTCGAATCGAAAAGAATATGGTATAGTTCTCGTCAAGACAACTAAATTTTCAACCAAATAATAAGACGTTAACCAAAAAAGATGAATTCTCAACCAAAAATATAATAGTAGACTATTCAACCAAAAAGAATTAGATCAATAAAAAAAGTTTGACTTTCTTTTTGGGCTCTATTAATTCAGTTCCACTTTATATGGAAAAATTAAAAAGGGAAAAAGAGGCAAAATGGGAAATGATTGTGAAGCCGGCGATAAATAAATAAAATTTCGGACAATTTATAGACTGAAGAATTATAGTTTAAATAAACATTAGAGTTGAGTTTTTATACTTTTAAAATATTAGGTTAGAAAGCTGAAACATTTGTTTAGAAAATAAAGTTAATTTTCCACCGCACTTTTTGATTTCGGACTAATCAATTGCAAATCCAGACTATACAAAGTGTGTTTGTCGGAATACGTAAAATTTTAGGCCCTGAACTAAAGTTAGTTTAAATTAAAAAAAAAAAAACAAGTTAAAGACCATGGGAAGTTTAACCGAATTAACTTTTCTACAGATTAAATGTCTAAACGGGTAAACGTTGAAATTGTTTGAATTGTTTAAATACTTAACGGCGGTAAAAAATGGTAATTGGAAAATCAGGGAATATTCAGTTTCCACAGTGAAAATTTTGATTAAAATTCTCTAATGATTTCAGGGTCTAGTGCAAGCATCTTAGGTTTCGACGTTTACATTTTCTATGAAGTTTACTATTTTCGTAGCCATACATAATTTCGAGATGCCTCGACAAAATACGTAATTTGCATGCAGATGAGCTCGTTGTCAAGTTTCATGCATACGAATGTCCAACTCATTTTCGTACCACGATTCTTAATACGGATCTTGGGATTTTAAACGAGGACATCAAAAGATTCTTTTTAAATGATCTACTATTAGCTAATTAGAAAAAATTATTTCAATTTCATGAAAAAGAATCTAATAATATCAAGACTGAATTTCTTTCAGATTTACATAGAATTTAAGCGATTTTAGAATTAGAAATATAGGGCCAATTTTTGTAAACACAATGGAATTTCAATCAGAGAAATTCTATATAAGAAAATTCCAGACAAAGAATTTGTACAGAGATTGCTTCAAAATTCCAACGCAACTCTACAGAGAATCTCGACGAATTCTATGGAATTTAAAGAAACTTTTAAAAGGAAATTGTGAACCTTAGACGCTTTAATTTAAAATTGTTCAATTTTTAGAAAAACTATTACCAGGGTGTCCCACAAAACTTCATTTTAAAAATATCCTGCTTTTTCCTGACGAATTTTCAATTTTCCCGGACCATTAATATTCAAAGAGCAGCATCTTAATCTTGTAACATTTTTAACATACAATCTTTTATAAACTTAATAAAAAAATTTCAGATTAAAATATAAAAATTTCAAATTTATATATTTATTTCAACCATAATAGATGAATTTTCGACAAAAAAGTTGAATTTTCGACCAAAAAAGATGACTTTTTAACAAAATAGTTCAATTTTGAACAAAATAGTTGCATTTTTAACCAAATTGTGGAATTCTCAACCTAAAAAGCTGAAATTTAAACAAAGTAGTTGAACTTTCAGCCAAAACAGATTTTTTACCAAAAGAGGTGAATTTACAACTAAGAATATTAATTTTCCACAAAAAATTAATTAATTTTTTATCAAACAGTTGCATTTACAATCATATAGTTCAAATTTGAAGCAAAAGACCAAATTTTAACAAACTAGTTGAACTTTCAACCAATTAATATTTTTCAATCAAAAATAGTCGAATTCGTAATAAAAAAAAATTAAACTTCAACAAAAAACAGATAAATTTTCAAACAAATAGTTACATTTTCAAGCCGAAAAGACAAATTATTAAAAAACCGTTTAATTTTCAACAAAAAGATGAATTCTCAACAAAAAATGTAATAGTTTCTATTTCAACCAAAAAAGATCGAATTACTATCAAAAGAGACGAATTTTAAAACCAGAAAGGAGAATTTTCAAGAAAATTTTCAACCAATGCAATAATTTATCAAACAAAAAAAAACAAATTTTCAAGAAATAAAGATTTTTCAGTCAAGAAAGAAAAAAAACAATTCATCAAAATTGTTGAACTTTCAAGCCAAAAGACGAATTTTCTGTAAAACAGCCAAAAACCAAAAAAGATGCATTTTCAACTAAAAAATATCAGTTTTCAACCAAAAATGAATAAGTTACATTTTAAGTTAAGAAAAAAATGTTTAGGAAAAAAAAGAAATTTCAATAAAATAGATAAATTTTTAATTTAAAAAGATTAATTTTCAATAAAATAGTTCAACTTTCAACCAAGGAGATGAATTTTTAACTCAAATGATGAATCTTCAACTGTAATAGTTAAATCTTCAGTTAAAAAAAAAGAATTTTGAACAAAAAAAAAAAACGAATTTTCAATCAAAGAGATGAATTTTCTACTAAAATTATGATTCAACAAAAAATTATTTGTCAACAAATTGGTTCAACCGTCAAAAAAGTAGCTCAATTTTCAACGAAAAAGAGGAATTTTCCACAAATAATGTAACAGTTGAATTTTCAACAAAATAATAAAATTTTGAACTAAAAATATAACAGAGCAAGCCTTCATTTTCAAAATTCCCAGATTTTCCCTGGCCAATTTTTCATTTTCCCTGACCATTAATGTTCAAAGACCAGAATCTTAATTTTGTAACGTTATTAACATAGACTCTTCTATAAACGGAATAAAACATTTTCAAATTAAAATAAATACATTTTTAATTTATTATCCTTGACATTTATTTGAAGTGCCTCTTATAGAAATTCCCCGACTTTTCCCTCACTCGGTTCTAGCCTCGTTATGCTGTCGGGGCACAAGCAGTTCATATGAAAGAAGTGAGAAAAGGAAGTGTACGAGACGGTATAATGAGGGGGGGGGGATATATATTTTTAGATTAATCTAGAATTCCCGTGTTGTTTATTTAAATAACACGTTCGTTCAGCCCCTACCTAGGTCGGTGATCAATCTCTCTAGCAAGCACCCAGGGCGAAGAATTTCATAAAGTCATCATGTAAAGCTCTCCACGCGGGCCTATTAGTATCCAAGGTCTTTCGTTTCAGCCGTCTCTCACTCCACTGACACCCTCCATCATGCATTTTTTATAAACTATTTGTCGCCACACTTCCCTGTCCTGACATACCACTTTAGCTTCCTTCACGTCCATACATTTTCTCATGCAAGCTCTTGTATTCCTGTGGTTTTTTTTATATTTTTGATTTAGGGTTTCATTCACACATTCCCACCATTCTTTCCTCAGTCTGCCTCTGGGTACGCTACCATTTACTTTACCTGAATAAAATGAGCCAAAATAATTACCACTTTGTGATCAATATTCTGAACCCATAAAATTAAAAGTTCTTATAATTAAAGGGAATAGTACTTTCATAAAATTTCGAAAAAAATGTTTTATAAAATAATGTGTAGAGTCATAAAAGCCAGAAACATTGATTTCCTTGTTCCGATTGTACGACTAAGTTATTTGAAGCTGAAATGATTTTATTTGAGCCATTAGAATCAGTTAAGGAAACCCACTATTAACGCTTCAATTCATGTCTCTTTGAGAGCAGATCCTGTGTCTGAGTTCAGTTCACAGCTTAATACAATGGAATGCTCAATGGCAGAGATGGAAAAAGAGAAAGGGAGAAACCAGTTAGAGAATTATGAGTTTAATATGAGTTGGATTAAAATCTCTATTTAAAACGAAATATGAAAAATACAGAGTAGGATTGTTTTATTTGAAAATTAATTTTTTTAGACTACTTAGTTTCAAGATACTAAATTAAGAATGCTTCAGTTTATAAAAAAAAGTTTGGAATTTATTTTTAAATCTTCAGGTTTAAATTCATTAATTTTAAAAGTTTCCAAATAGAAATAATAAAATTTTGAAAGTTGTTAGAATTATTAAACTTTAAAGGTTCACAATATTTAAAATTCTTCAATTTTGAACAGTGAAAATGACTGTGGTTTTGTGAACAGAAATAACATTTTTTGGTGAAAAAAATCTATCCAATCACATTGAATGTCACTTGATACTACATGACATGATACTTATTTCTAATATATTTATCATCTTTAAAACTTCTATAATTTAATTAAATAATTTATAGTTGTTTTGAAAGTGCAATTTTGAAACAGTTTAATTTTTGAGGCATAAAACTTACATTTTTTTGCTTCAAATCTGAATTTCGAAAATATTTTTTATGTAATTTCTTAATTTTTGGATATTTTCAATTTCAAATTCAAATATTTAAAATATCAGGACAATTTGATTATTCAACCTTTCAACATTTTCCTATTGAAATTCTTGATTGCCAGTCTTTAATTTAATAATTTTAGTTTTTATTATTATTATTACTATTATACCATTAAGCCAAGTAATGTGGGGAGGGGTAAGGATTTCTAGATTGATCCAGAATTCCCGTGTTACTTTATTCTACATCGTTTGGCTTCAATTTAAAACGTACAAATTTGTCTTTTTTTAATTTTTCGAAATCGTAGAAGATCAAATTTAAATTTCTTTCTAATAAAACTGTCCAGCTTTCACAATTTTATTTTGCAATTTTTCAATTTTGAGATCTTCTTATTTAAAACTTTAAACAATGTCAATTTCAAATTATTCAATTTTAAATGCTTTTATGTAGAATTAGTACAAGTTCAATTCCTTTTCACTCAATTCGAAATATTGTCCTTTTTAAAAATGTTACCTAATCTAAAATTGTTTGATTTGGAACATTTTCACTGGAAACTCGTTCAATATATTGTTTTAAAATTTCAAACACTTTTAATTCGTAATTATTAATTATTGTTTCCAAATTTTTTGAAGTCAAATATTTAAAAATTAGTTTAATAATTGATTTTTAAATTGTTTATATTTTTAACGTTAAGAAATAAAAACATAGAGATTTGCCGGTCACAATTAAATATAAAATATGCAGAGACTTGCCAGTCACAATTAAATATAGAATCTAAATAATTATTTATTCAGAGACAAAATAACCCATTCATTGAATTCAAATTATAACAAATCACATCTGAAGCGAGCTTTTTAAATTCCTCTATTTTTGCTGTTCATCTATCCTTTGATTTAAAAAACTAATAATGCTCTCAAAGTCCAGTTTATCAATTTAAATAACATGTTTGCAGGAAAATAATCTTTCATAATTGCAGGCTAATTATCTGAGTCAGAAAAAAACAGTGTTTCGAGCAAATTTCCGTTACTTTATAGTCACAAGGTTTATCCACTAGTTCCGGGATTAACTTTGACGTCTTCATACAATTGACATGATATCAGATTCCACACTTTTTTGAAATTGTGACTCATTCTTGTATCCAAAACTCAATTAATCTCATTATTTTCGAGTTGAGGATTTCCTACGCTAAACGCACACAATTTAAATCAGTCAAATTTTATTTTTATTTCGAATGAATTCTAAGAGACATTTGTTCAGGATATACCAAATTAGTGCAGTCGATCGCCCTTGGATGAAAAGGAACGTTTCGCTGGCAAAAAGCAAGAAAGGTGATGCGATTCATTCTGACATTTTGTTTAAGCTAAGAAGCAAAATAGCTCAGGAACTAGAAATTTCGTCATGGCCATTAATCAGTAGAAAAGAGGCTTGTCAAAACAACTATCAGATAATAATAACATTTATCTTAGAAAATGCATGCTTTCACAAAAATGAAAAAATTAAATAAAAAAAAAACGATTAGTTCTGATCTTTTCAATAACAATAGGGGAAACCACCCTACAGTAGACAATTATTCTACATTAGATAATTATTATTAATTGAAAAAATTTTTATACACATTTATATTTTTCATCAACTGTCATTCCCAATATGAAATGAAGTCATTAGTGTCTTTATTCAAGACCCCTAAAATTTATACAGTGAATATTGAATTTTTGAAATGATCCGTGAATTTTCTCAGAGCCTATTTTCGAGTCTCTTTGGCACAAATGCAATCAGAATTCGCGTCGCCCAGGCTTTCAAATAAGTTGAGGTATTTGAAATTCGAACATCGTATACATTTCTATGCATAAATTTCCTGGTACGTCAATACATACTGGAGTCGTTTCAAAAACAGGTTTAGATTTTCGAAATAGAGGTCCAATACACTTATAACTTTTAAAAGGAAAAAAATCATCTTACGTGTTCAACCAGACTTTGACAACAACAAATGATCAAATTTGGCACGCACGACCAAATTTCTTGCCAAAAAACAGTTCGATGAAACATTTTCTACAAGCTTTTGACAATTTATTATTATTATTATTATCAGTGTTGCGATTCCCCGGTTATTAAGTGAAAGGTTTACTGATCACTTATAAATAAAAAAGTTATTTTTGGATGTTTACTACACGAATAGACTTGAGGATTTTTATAATCTTTCAAGGAAAATTGCCATTAATAAAATTAGCAAATTTTGAGAGTGAGAAATTTTTTAATTTTCGATTGGAATTATCCAATTTCTTTAAATGTCACTTGATATCAAATTAAATTATTTTAATTTCAAACCAATTAGAAATTACACAATTTTATGCACTTTAAGGGTGAGTAATACATTTTTTCTAAAACTATATCAGTATTTGTTTAATGGAACACCTACTTCAAATTCAAAAAAAATGTTTTCCACATAATCTTTTCTGGATACGATTGGTGAAACTTATATTTAATTTTCTCAATAAATAAAATTAACTTTTAATAATGCTAATATTACATTTTTGGACTATTTTTCAGTGAATGAGTTGAAAAATTTGTTCACTTTCAGAAAATGTTGATGTATTTTTTTCCATTCGAACAGAATTCACAAAAAAACTTTTAATTTTCCAAACTTTCCGTGGTGGCCAGGAGTGATATCTAAATTTTTTGCTTAAATCGTGAGTTATACTGACAGGATAACACAACTTTTCCCATACCCCAAAACAGATTTAAAAAAATAATTTGTTTCACTTCGCCCTACACTCTTATATTATTTTACTTTTTAAAATAAAATATTACATATAAAAAATATAACGTAACATTTCTCGAAAGCTCCCCCCTCCTCCATCGTAAGGGGCCGTTCAAAAACTACGTCAAAATGCTAGAGGAGAGAGGGTTAACAGACTTTGTGACACTTTGTGATATAGGGGGGTGATTCAGAATTTGATATCACACATGAAAAATATAAATGTGTATAACAATTTTTTCAAATAGTTGGAAGGAGGAAAATTAGAGATTTTATTTTACAAGTAAAGCATCTAAATACAGACTTTCTCCTCTTCCCCCTTTATACCTTTTGTAAAGAATTCCACTTTTTTTCCTGTTTTCAAGATATTTTATATATTTCTGGTTCAGAATGCATCTCTTTTGATCAGAAATTATACTATTTGGTCGAAGATTGAAATATTTTGTTGAAAATTGTTTTTTTTTTTAGTTGAAAATTTATTTTCTTAACTGAAAAATTAAATATTCTATTGTTGGTTGAAAACTGATTGTTTCCAGTTTAAGATTCAAATATTGAAAATTTAACTGCTTGGTTTAAAGTTGAACTACTTTGTTAAAAATTAAGATTATTAGTTAAAGAGCCACCACTGTGCTTGAAAATTTAACTATTTTGTTGCAAATTGATCGCTTTTGGTTTAAGGTTCAACTACTTCGCTTAAAAATCAACTGCTTTGTTGAAAATTCATCTTTTGGGTTGCAAATACTATTATTTTTGTAGAAAATTCAATTATTTGGTTGAAAACTACCTTTCTGGTTGAAAAATCAACTGCTTTCTAGATAATTCGCCTTTTTGATTGTATTCGAGTTTTTTAATTTAAAATTCATATCTTTGTTTGGTTGAAATATTACCTGTTTTTTTTTGCGTTGAGAGTTAATATTTTTTTATTGAAAATTCAACTGCATGGTTAAAAGTTGAACTTCTTTTTAAAAAAATTCATTGTTTTTTAAGATAAAATTATTTTGTTACAAATTTAACAGTTTTGTTGAACATTCGTCTTTTTGAACAGAAAATCCAACCTTTTGGATTGGAGATTCAACTATCTTCTAAAAAATTAGTCTTTTTCGCTTGAAAATCAGACTTGTTGGTTGAAGTTTTATCTTTTTTGTTTAAAAATTCGACCATTTGGTTGAAAATACATCCTTGTAGCTTGAAAATTCAACTATTTGGTTGTAAATGCAACTGTTTGGTAGAAAATTAACCATTTTTTGTTGTAAAATTCAACTACTTTGTGGAAAATGCAATATGTTTCGATTTGAAATCTTTGGCGATTTATATTGAATTTAATATGCAACTTATAAATTAATTTTATTTAAAACAATTTATTCCCTATTATTCCCCTATTTTCGTGAAAAGTCACACTATTTTCTCGGTTTTGACAAAGAAGGCGAGGGGTGGAAAAAGTTTGAAAAAGGACGATAACAGATCCTCTAGAACCGTCCATCTCCCCTGAAAGCGTTACGTAATATATGGACGACCCCTAAAATCAAATAATTTTTTTCACGGTAGTGACATATGCTGGGTCATGAGGAAAGTAAATTTAGCCTGGAAGAAATGATTCCCTAGTGAAATTTAAAACGAAAACCTGGCACGCTCGAGGTACGTCGTTCCGAGCAAATACAACAGCATTTGCAGAGAATATTAAACCGCATTGCGAGGAACGCAGCCCTCTAAAATTGCGAAATAGGAGGACGTCCCGGTTTAATTTGAATTTCGAGCGCACGAGCACTTTTCCCCAAGAAAAAAATCCGCCACTCTGCCTTCCCTTCGCTGAAAACGACCAGTGTAAACTCGACTTTTTAAAATAAAATTCCCAGTTTAGATTGAAATAAAGACTTCGTTCAAAATCATGGAAATAGTTTGTTAATCTAACATAATATCAGGGATCACAGCGGTTCCGTAGTTCAATTTTGGACAAAAATGGGATTTCTTTCTGAAAAAGGGGGATTACAAAGGGATTTTATTTATTATTAAAAACTTTTTATATCATATAGGTATCTCGTGAATATTGAATGAATTTTTTTTTGGCTAGCTTTAAAAAGTCTGTTGAGCACTTTAGCATTCTCTACTGATATCATACATCACA
The DNA here is from genome assembly GCA_011634705.1 of Andricus grossulariae. Classification (NCBI taxonomy): domain Eukaryota; kingdom Metazoa; phylum Arthropoda; class Insecta; order Hymenoptera; family Cynipidae; genus Andricus; species Andricus grossulariae. The sequence continues at coordinate 21,485 of JAABKJ010000507.1, read as the reverse complement.
AAAAAATTCAACAAGATCAAAGATTGAAGAATGGATAAAAAACAGAATTGAAAAATGTTCAAGTTTCAATATTTTTAAAAGCATTTTTATCAGTATATTGATACTGATTTATTATTCTCATCAATTTTTTTTCTAGTGTATTATTTTTAGTACAGAATCTTGAATTGCTTAGAGTATTTTTCTAGTGAAGTAAATTTAAAACAAAACAGTTGAATTTTCGACCAAAAAATATGACTAACAAAATAGTTGCATTTTCAACCAAATAATTAAATTTTTACCAAAATGGTTGAATTTTTAACTAAATAGTTGAATTTTCAACCAAATGCTCGAATTAGAAACAACATTAAAATTCAACCAAAACAGATGCATTTTCAATAAAATACTTGAATTTTCAACAAAAAAGTTAATTTTCAACCGAAAGATGACTTCCTTCCATAAAAGATGAGTTTTCAACAAAATAGTTTAATTTTAACCAAATAGCTGAATTTTTACCTAAAAATATAAGATTTCAATCAATAACATTAATTTTCAACCAAAAGAAGTATTTTCAACAAAATACATAAATTTTCAACCAAATAATTGAATTTTGAAGCCAAATAGATAAATTTTCAAATTATTTATTTAATTTTTAACCAAATAGTTATTAATTTTATTAAAAAGTCACGGTTTTTGGTAGAAACTTTCTTTGTTTGCTTCAAAATCAACTTTATGATTGAAAATTCGTAATTTCGGGCTGAAAAATGAACTGTTTTATAGAAAATTCGTCGTTTTGGCTTGAAAATTCACATTTTCGGGTTGAAAATTAAACTGTTTTGGAAAAAAGTCGTCCTTTAAGCTATAACATTTTGGTAGAAAATTCAAATATTTGGTTGAAAATTAACTTTTTTTAAACAAAAATTAACTGTTTTTTCTGAAAATTCATATTTACGGGTTAAAAATTCAACTATTTTATAGGAAATTCGTATTTTTTTGTTGAATTCAACTATTTGTGATTCAAAATTATAATACTTTTTAATATAAATATCATCTACTACATTTTTCTTTCAGAATTCATCGTTTTTTGTTGAAAATTCAACTACAGCCAATTGTCAAAAGTTCATTTTTTGGTCAAAGATTCATCATTTTAGTTGAAAATTCATCTCTTTGTTAGAAAAATCGTCTTTTTTGATAGAAAATTAATCATATTGGTTGAAATTTCAATTATTTGGATAAAAACTCCTACTTTACCTACTTTAATTTTATTTAAAAAGAATTTATTCCCTTATTTTCGTAAAAAATCTCCCTATCTCCCCTGTTTTCAGAGCATTTTAGTCTGTGAAGCCTCTATAAAGATGTTTTTGATTTGCAGCCTCTACAAATCTACACGATTAGGAAATAAGTCGTTTAGGAAATATTTAAAGTCGTCTCATTAACAGAATCTCATTTAACGGGCCTTGTTTTCTAATGTCTTGAATTTCTGTTTACGATTCTTAAAAAATTAATCGAAACCTTAAACTTTTAGAAGAAAGTCCTGAAATTCTATACAATATTTCATCAGAAATATTTATTATCTGCTGGCACAAATCTAACAAATTTTGCAAAATAAGACGGATTTTTTGCTATTTAAGATTCGAGATAACGCAATTTGCAAAGAAGCTTTATTGTTCTATATTTTATCGATTCTATAGACTCGTATACAGTCAGCGAGTGTCCTGAGATTGGATAAGGAAAGAGACACGTTGCTTCGAGAGTTTCACTCCATATAAACGCGATTTTTGCAACTTTACGCACACTATTCTCTTTTTTTTTGTCTCACATTTTTATATATAGTATATACCTGCAAAAGAGGAACGTAAACTCGTTCAACCAGAAAGGAAGGAATGCTGAAAGTGTGGAAACAATTCCACAGACGACCGGTTACGAGGATATTGTGTAATATATCGAATAGCAATATTTTATTCAAAGAAGAATCATTCTTTTAGATAGAATTATTTAAATTTTGAAAATTGTTAATGGGAAATCGAAATTCTAAAATCGTTCAGTTCGCACGGTGAATTCTAAAATAAAAAAGTAATCTCTTTATAATGGATCTCAATCAAGCTCAGGAATAAAATGGGTTCTTCGAGACACCTGCTCGCTAAGACGACAAAATAGAACAAATTGCTTTCTCCCGAGATAATCAAAGCAAACTACCTACTTTTTTTTACAACGAGGAGCAGGAATCGCTTTTTCTCCAAAGAGAGTTTATGGTTGATGCTACTTCCCCTTTTTGGTACCAGCTTCATTTTTGATCTTGGTTGTATAAAAATTGGTATAAAAATTTAATAGTTCACTAAACATTCTTTCGATCACCAACCCTTATGAGAAAAGCTTAAATAAAATTCTATAAGCACACTTGATACATCTAAAATCCTAGTTGATACATCTACGAATCCTATACTTTTCTATCATCATATTTTCATTAAAATTCAATCAAATCTGATCATAACAAAACTTGCATCAAATCCTTCGCGGGTAAGATTTGATAGTGTTTAAAAAAAACTATTGATAGAAAAAGTATAAGATTCTACAACGGATAGAAGTTGATAGAAATTTTCGAGATTTAGAAACATAGGATTAGATACAACTCTAGTGGGGGACAGGAATTTTTAGAGTTTCAATGGGAAAATGTTGATAGAAAAGTATACAATCTCTCGACAGATAGAGTTAAATAAAAACTTCCAAGGTTTTGTAACACAGGATTTGATATCAGTCATGTGCAGTTAAGATTTAACAGTTTCAATGAGAAAAAGTTGATTTAAAAGTATAAGAGTTCCATTAAAAATGAATATTAGAATGGACAGGAAATACGTATAAAATTGATAATATTGGATAGGAATGTAGGATATCATATTTAATAGGAATGAATTGGATTTCTATTTAAAAAAAAAGCGTATTAAAGTGGATAGGAATTTGAGATAGCATATTTTATAGGATTGGATTGAATTTGTATAAAAAACAGTATAGGAATGTATATACGAATCACTGGGACACTGGACTAATTTGCTTTGATAGACATTTCCGATAAACATGATTGAATAAATATTCATTTTGATAGACTTTCTATCAAAAGTGTTTGATATAAAGGAAATTCTTAAAATTGTTGATACACAAAACGGATTGAAAAGTATTTTGTTTTCAAATCCTATTAAACTTTTTCAGCATGGAAGTTAAAAATTAATCCAAAATGACGTCAGGAACAGAGGTTCTATTTTTATCGAATGTTATCACATTATATACTAAATAACTTAATAGACAAATTTTAGATTGAGTGAATAAACTTTTGATTAACTTAAAACCGCGTTGATTAAATTGCATCGTATTCTGGTTATTTCGTTTCTACGTCCGACCGTGAATGATAATAGTGCAAACTACGGAAGTTATATCTTTTACGAGAAAATCCAAATGAGTTTCATAAACCCCATCTTGCAAGATTACTTTTTGAATTCGATCTTATTCAAAATAATAACTTCAATAAATCCATTTTTTTTAATTCTCCCATACTGTATATTAATTAGCCGTGGATTCATTTTCTCTCTCTAAAAACTTGAATTTTTTCGGAAAAAGGAACCCCCTTTGTTTCACGGGCAAATAATTACGTCTGCGACATGTTTATGTTTCTTCGTAAAAGTTACCTGGGTTACTTGAATAAATAAAAGACAGCTTCCTCAAGGAATATAGGAAGCTCGCAAGACCACTTTGCGGTTATTGCTTCTTTATCCGATTAAACTTACGTAAAGTGTCCCCGTAGCAAAACTTTTGTTCGCCTCAAGGGTTATAGTTGATTCACTTTTCAATATTATCTCTCAACTCAATCTGTATCTACAATATAATTTCGTTGAGCAGAAGCACATGAATATTCCCATAATTTTATTTTAAAGGGTCGATTTTTCTGAATTTCGATTGGTCATAATTTTTATTCTTCCGAATTGTCATTCGTCATAATTTTGATTTTTTCGAATCGTCGGTAGGCATTTATTTAGCAGAAACTTCAATTTACCGCAATTTCGTTTTCCCGAAAAAAACACTAAAATGTAACTACAAATCTAGTTTGTTTTCAGTGTTACCGACATTGTTCCCAGAAAACCACTAAATTTTTACTAACCATCTAGTGTTTTTTCAGGAAAATGAGAATTTGGTAAATTGAAATTTCTGCTAAATGAATATTAGGCCGGTTCATTTTCCTATACTTTTTTTCTGTTTGAATTCCAATACCCCGTAATAGTAGCCCACCCATAACAACTTTTCACTTGCCAACACTTTTTTCGATCGGACAATATTATCTTCTGCTAGTTCTTTGGATTTAACAATTCAAATTTTTGAAAATTGAAAAGAATGTTTCCTAATAGTTCAAAAACTCCGAGGAATTTTTTATATGTACGGTTATTACTAGTTAACACTTATATAACATTAGAAATTCAAAAGATAATTTATTTACTCAATATTTAGAACTTATTGATAATGTGCAAAAAACATGCTTTTTTGAATTGAGTTTAATCGACGCTTTTTTGGAAAAAGTTGAATACATCGAACCTGAAATTTCTTCAGTTTGAACCACAGAAACATGCTATTACTTTGCTTTCATGTAACAAGATGTTTCGTGATGTTTAAAACGTTCCAAAATCGTGAAATAATCAAAAATCCCGATATCCTAAAATTCCTAAATTACACAAAAAATTGTTTCAGAAAAAGTAGAATGAGAAGTTTCTTTGCTTCACGCTGAAAAATTTTCAGATTTCGTCATATTCAACTTTTTACAAAATGTGTATATTTTCAAAAAAATATAAATTCAGCAAAAAATTTTATTTTGTATTTCTAGTTTTATATTAGTGTTCACTAGTAATAACCGTATATATATATATATATATATAAAACATTGATAGAATTTTTGAAGCATTAAAAATTATTTTTTAATTTGCGAAAATGTGATTTTTCAAATCCAAAGAACGAACAGAAGGTATTGTACTGATATTACTGAATACCTATCCGAATCGGCATGTAACATAAATTACATTTTTAATAAAAATGGCCATTTTTATGCAAAATGAAATTTATGTTAATACGATTTGGAGGAATAAAAATGATGACGAATCACAATTCGGAAAAAAGAAAACTTAGGACCAATGACAATTTGGAAAAATAAAAATTAGGACATACGGTTATTCGGTAAAATAAAAACTATACCAAATAGAAATTCGGAAAAATAGAAATTACGGCAAATGGTAAAAAATATTCAAAATAAAAAAAATAAATAAATTATAATTATATACATCAATCTTCGGTGTTAACGATCATATTTACAATCCCTGGACATGTTTACAAAAATACTGATTCTCAATCGAAAACTTTGATCATATATTTAAAAACCGTGGCTACATGTATCGAAATTTCGGTACGAACAGCTGGATTTTTTCGGTGCGTGCAAACACTATCGATTTTTAAATCAATAAATATTATTCTTTCAATTCTAAACCCTGCAATATAATTTTAAACAATTTTGAATTTTTTAGAAACTTTTGCAGAATTAGCAGTTTGAAATATTTAAGTATTAAGTATTTACGCAAGATGTCAATTTCTTTGGTCCAGACGAGATGCGTAGAAGCGATTTATTAATACTCCTGATAAACCTTGTATTAACGTCATTGAGACGATATTAATGTTTAGAGGGCATAATAAATTTTCGTGAAAGCTCAAAATATAGCACGCAACGAAAAAACCCTAAGCTTGTTTTTATACTAACTTCAGATATCGTTGGACTATTTTAATACGTGCCAATATAAAATTTATTTTTCACCAGATAAATTTGACAGCTGTGTAAAACAGTTGACAGATATGTTTTTTCGCCGATCAGTCGATAAGAATTATTGGTCGACGGACAAAAATTGCTGTGTTGCATTTGAGTGACACTTGAAAAAATAACTTTCTAAACAATGATTTAAAACAATAAAACTGTCGTGTCGCACGAGATAAAATTCCACTCCATGCGAGCAAATAGAGGGCACAGTGCCAGAAAATTTTCGACACAAGAGTTTGTTTATTTACGTTTCTATTTTAGAATCTGAGTCTCAAGTGTGCCCAATGCCCACTCACGCAATTGACAATCGCTAACAGGTGAATGGATTTTTAACCTTTTGATGCTTATTTATAGAGAAAAAATAGTAAAAACTTTGTTTTTAAGTATCCAAAACTATAAATAAGCAGAAAATCTTACTGAAATTTTGACACATTTGAGTTTGAATTTTATTTAAATAACGCAATTTTAATTATTTGGAAGTAAGAATGTAAGTGGAAACAGGGCGTTAGGGCCCTCAATCAATAGTCAAAACCTGGACACTAAAGCCCTGTTCCCACTTACATTATAAATTATAAAACAATTAAAATTGCATTATTCAAACAAAATATAAGCTTAAATGGGCCCGACAGACGTGCATATGTTTTTTTGTGTGAAAATACGAAGGCTGAAGAGAAATATACTGGACAGTTCGTCACGCCATCTTGAAAAATAGCGCTCTAAAGGTCAAATGTGTAACTAAATCGAACGAAAGTCAACGTACTCGGTTGAGAAAACTTCATACTATTAAAAGGAAACAAGATCGGTAAAAATACGAAAGGAAATAATTCTTCTGAAAATAAAAGTCGGTAAGATAGCGATCGGATAAGAGTTACATGCCCTTACGAGAAAAAGGTAAAAACACGGTTAAAAAGGCGTTTTACGCGTATTCTGGGAAAAAGAATGGATTTTCTGCGGTCATTTATGGGGTGAAAGCTTTGCTGATTGGATGAAGGGAACGAAGGGTCATTTGCACATTGTTTGCAACAATCGCAGTCCATATTATCGTATAGACAGTACTACGTGACTGACCTCACATAGGGGGAATGTATCGTCCGGGTTTTCAGGGCCTCTAAAAGAATCACGTGTGGGTCGATGTACGTGTCACTGATGTGTAATTTCGACTTCCATCGAAAGAGAGAAAGGAGTCTCTTTCACAGTGGACTTCAATTAGTGGGAGTTTCGACAGCTCAAGGCACTTTGTGGTCGAGTGAATAGACTCAAATTACCAGATTCTGTCCAAGATACAGGAAAAAAGCAGCTTGGAAAAGGTCACAAACCTTTTTATATCCAGGATAGCCGTAAAACTTCAGTTTCAAAATTCTCTGACTTTTCCCTGACTAATTTTTCATTTTCCCAAGACCAAAATTCTAATCTTGTAACATTTTTAATATGGAATTATTTATAAATGGAATAAAACAAATTTGAGTTTATGAATGTTTAATTTATTATTCTCAGCATTTCCCTGACTTTTGCTATTTTTGTTTCAAAATCCCTGATTTCCAGGTCCTTCCTAACTTGCGATCACCCTGAAATTCCTATTCGAGATTTAAAGCTGTCTGCGTGGATTTTTTTGGGGATTCCATCACATATGATTACTTTGTGAAGCTCTTCGCCTGGGGTGATTTCTAGAGAAATTGATCGGCGACCTGTGCCTGAGCGGTGTTGCAGAACGAAAGTTTTGTTTAAATAAGCAGCACGGGAATTCTATATTGATATAAAATTTCTTTAATTTCTTATTTGAATTTCTTGATTCCCGGCTGTATAACCAGGCTAGAACCGAGCGGGTTACGCTTACCCCGATGGGATTTTGTTTAATGGTATATTAATTATTATAACATTAAGCCAATAATATACTAACCGAATCAATTTCAAATCAGGCAGGTTCTACTCTTGAATTCGCAGAATCTTTTGGCGAGAAATTTTTTTTTTTTTTAGAGGAAATTAGGCGATAGGTATTTTTGCGATTTGCGGACAAATATGTTACCAAGTTATGCGCATTTGAATTTATTGCTTTGTTTAAAAAAAAAAAAACAATTTTTTTTTAAACTTATATAACATTTGACCTGATTGAGATATTTGAGATTTCTTTCCATTTTCTGATTTAGAAAATGTCTGAAAATATTAAAAGTAGATTTGCTCAAAAAACCAACACTTATATTTTTTGTCAATTTTTTGTTGAGCCTGCACTATCACAAGGAAAATATCTTGTGAGTTTTGTTCGGACTAAGTAACTTTTGTGGCCAAGAGAATTTTTTGTTATAAAATCGAATTTTCGCATTTTTCTTGCAAATAACACATACGAAAAAATGTGAAGAAAATAATTGGCACAGTTAAAAAAGTGCTACGAAAAGTTCCTTCACTCATTTATTATATACCATTTCCGAGAAAAAAAAATTCAATATTCATAAAGAGAATAACTCTCCTGACCACAAACCTTCTGTCACCTTTCACAGAAATTGGACATATGTTTCTAGTCCTTCAACTTGTTTTTCATACTTTATATATGAATGAACAATTAAAATTCGAAAATGTCTTCATTCATTCTTTCAAGTGTGTCCTGATTTTGAAACTGTACACAGAAAAGCAATTCATAATATAGTTAATAACAGATTTGCACAGTTAAAAGAATTGGCTGCTCTGCTGCAATTGCAATTTCCGAAAGAAATATTGAATTATTTTCTTTATATTTTTTCGGACCTGTTGTTGTTTGCGAAAGAAATGCGAAAATTCGATTTTATGAAAAAAAATTTCCTGCCCACAAAAGTTATTTAGTCCGAATAAAACTCACAAGATATTTTCCTGATGATAGTACAAACTCAACAAAAAATTGACAAAAATCTCTCAAATATCTCAATTAGGTCAAAAGTTATATAAGTTTAAATATAAAATTGGGGGGTTTTGAAAAACAAAGCAAAAAATTTAAGTACGCATAACTTCGTAAAAAAAATTGTCTTCGCAAATCGAAAAAATACCTATCGCCTAATTTCCTTTAAAAAAACAAAATATTTTCTCCCTAAAAGATTCTGTAACTTCAAGTGTAGAACCTGCCTGATTTGAAATGGGTTCGGTCTACTAATTTTGTTTTTTCAAGTAAAAAAGATCAAGGGTTGCAAGAACTTTTTGTTCGATTGGTAGCAATTTATTTCGAGGGAAGTAATAAAAAAAGCAAGGGATATAAGAGAATGCTCGTGTTTTTGCAGGTTTCTTGTTAAGAAGCCGTCGCGTCAATCGCGTCAGGTAGTGTTGCAAATAATGTAATAGCACAAGAACCCACACTACACTATTCTAGTTCAACAACATTACGCGATATGCCTCGTTTCCGGGTAGCGATAGATCGATATTCGTGCAAAGTTTGTGACAAACATCCCGCATCAGGTCACCGCGTACGTCAAACCAGATATACTTTGCAATTTCACTTTGTTAACTCAACATTCACCCACTGAGGCGTGATCTACTCGGCTTTATATACATATTTTATCAATCACCAAAGGAATTTCTGGAAGGAAAGAGCTTTATCGAAGTTTCTTCTGGGGGTTTTACTAGAACCAATTTTTGGTTCCTAAGGAACGGCAACAAAAAGGAACCCCTCTTGTTGAAGAGGAGCCTAAAGCGATGAATTTGTTACAAAAGAGCCTCCAGTTAGAGCTCCAAAGGAACCCAATTTTGAAAGAGACTTCTTCCAAAAAACATATTTTTCACTTTGCCCATTGCGGCATTTTATCTAGTTAATAACACAACTTTTACGTTAAAACACACATGTAATAGAACTCTGACGGACATAACTTAATGAAGAGAATTCAAATACAAAATATTATACATTATTATGTAGCAAACTTGTAAGCATGAAGGCGTATTCATATGCCATATCGATAGAAAGAGGCACGATGTTCTGGGCAAGTGTTTCCAAAGGAACACTACTGGATCTCCTAAAATCTCTAAAAGATACCAACTTTTATTTAAGCCCTTTTTTTTTAAATCTGTCAAAATCAACCCGTGCCCCCGGGCTTCTGAAATTAACATGGGATGTTAAATGAGAAAAGCTTGATTTTCGAAAAAATGGAAAGAGTACTTGCTATTAAATTTGTGTAAATAAAAGTTTTATGTAAAAATGAATATATTAAAAACTGTAATATCTTTAAAATTTGTTTCGAAAATGATGAAATTTTTTAAATGCTATGGAATCTTGTAGAATTCCATTATATCTTATAAAGCTACTAAATCTTTGGTACTTTTTGAAATTCCTTGAAATCATTTAAAATACTAGATGAAAGTTTTCAAATTCTATGAAATCTTCAAAATCCGTCGAAATCCACTGAAATCAATTATAAACGCTTGAATTTGGTTGAAATCCTCTGAAATCCCTGGAAAACCCGCAAATTTTTTTTTTTAATCCCTTGGAATCTATAGAAACTCATTATAACCTTATAACCTATATTCTTTGAAATCCCTTGAAATTTTGTAAATGCCGCAAAAATTCCTTGAAATCTTGGAATCTTTTAAAATACACTATATTATTTAAAAACCTTTGACATGTTTAAAGTGCCTTAAATCTTGTGAAATCCCTAGGATTCGTTTAAAATGCCATTCCATTTCATTTACTTCTGAAAGTTTTCTACAAATTCTTTGAAATTTCTAAAATCCCTTGAAATCTTTGAAAGCCTGTGATATTTTTGATACCCTTTTAAAACTCCTTGAATTTTTTTGAAGCTTGTAAAATACCTAAAATGTTTCACATCCTTGAAAATGTCTAATTTCTCTTCAAATATTTTGAAAACTTTGAAACCAGATGAATTTTCTTGAAATCTATTAAAAACCCTTGAATTATGATTAAATCCTGAAATCCCTAGAAACCCCTGCAACCCCCCACGCCACTTGAAATCTATAGAAATTTCTTATGATCTTATGGAATATTTTCATTTCTTTTGAAATCCTATGAATATCTCAAATATTTCACAATTTTTTTAAATCCCTTGAAATTTTGTTAAATACTGTAAAGATTCCTTGAAATCTTTTAAATCTTCTAAAATATTAAGAAATCATTTGAAATTCCTTAGAAATTTTTTAACCTTTTGAAATTTTCTATAATCCAATGCAATTCTTTGAAAATCATTGCAACTTTTAAAATCTTTAAAGTCCTTAGAGATTCTATAAAATCGCGTAGGTCTGGTAAGTCCCTACAAATCCCTTAAAACCATCAAAATTATCTGAAAGCCATAGGAATCTTTTAAAATACTCTAACAGCTTTGAAACCCTATAAAATGCCTTCAAATCCCTGTCTGAAATCAGTTAAAATACTTTAAAACCCCTTGGAATTTGTAGAAATCTTTGAAATGTCTAGTAACTTTTACAAATCCGTTGAAATCTTTGGAAAATTTTTTAGATCACTTGAAATCTTTTGAAATTTCCAACTTTTGAAAAGGTGGATTTAAAGCCAATGAGAAAAAATACCTGCATAAGGGAGCAATTTGAGAAAATAGTAGCATTAGTATCATTATTTCCAAACATTAGCACAATAGTTACATCGTTAAAAAATGTGTCAAATTTGTATTGTAATTCCAAAAATTTAGGACGAGACAAACATTCCACAGTGCGTATCATTTAATTTCCCATTTGCATGCAAACGCAGGTTTTTGCGAAAAAATGTCGTTAAAGTAGGAATCGAATAAGTGTTACATGGCCTTAAAGTGCAATATAAATTTTTGAGAAGTTTCAGGATTATTACTTTGATATAACACTAATTCTCATAGCAATCGACTGAAAAAAATATTAACTTCACAAAAGCAAGATGGCTTTTTATGGAAGGTCATTTTTCTCTGTGCCATATAATTTTGATTGCAACACTAAAGTGTTGCTTTAGAGGTACTTTGGACAGTGAAAGGTCTATAAAAGTGATGTTATGAAAAAAATCCTGATTTTATCTTCTCAGGATGGGAGAATGTCCCAATGGAGGCACTTCCTCCTGGAATCGCATGACAATCAGAAAATATCCGTTTCTGTTATCGGTCTACAAAAAAAACATGAAATATTGAACTACTACACTGTGTTAGGTATAGTGGAATTTAAAAAAGTTTTATATATGAAATTTCTCATACTCTCCAAAAATCTGATTTTACGGTCAAAACCCGTTTGTTGGTAGGTGCATGTATATAATAAATATAATAGTTCATAACTCTGACATTTTCTATTCCATTTCTAATTTTATTTTTTCGTTTGAACGTAAAAGAACACACCTTTCTATTCATATATTGTTCATTTTATCACGGTGAAAAAAAACACGAAGCTACAATCGAAAATATTTCGAAGTACACTGGAACCTGAAATTAAAAACGGTTTCGGGTATGGCATGCAGTGGCCTTGATCCTAAGTCCAGGGAATCGAAACGTAAACATTCAGGACTGTATGAACCATTTCTGCCACTCTCTTAATCCCACGGTCCCCGCATCACCAACATGTCGAAATCAATTCCAGGAATATTGTAAATCCGGGTTATTAATTCCAGGTTCAAATGTATCTCATTTTACCCGACTTGTTTAACTTTAACAACAATTTAATGACATTTTTTTAAATCTAATCATTTTTTGCTGTTAATATATATTGAAAGTATGCTCAATTATGCTTTTAATGAGATTTTTACAATTAGAATTAGTTAAAATTTGACTACAATATCGAACACTATTTGTAGAGCTTTTATAGGATTTTATATTTTTCACTATTAGAACTGGGTACTGCTTCAGTCCGTGATAAAGTCAAAACAATCTATGGTTAAAAAGGAGTGTCTTTCTTCTCTCAAACAAAAAAAAAATTGAAAACGTAATGAAAAATAGCAGTTGAGAATTATTATATACATGTTTCTATCAAAAAACGGGCTTTTGACCATAAAATCAGATTTTTGGGGTGTATCCGAAATTTTGCATATAACACTTTTTTATTTCCACTAGATATACAATGTCATGTCTCGTGAAAAATATATTGCGGTTTTTTTTAGTAACAGCAATATTCGTGAGTATAGATAGAGTATTACAAAAAAGCCTTTGGGCGAGGTCGATCCGAATCATCGTACTCAATATCCGCAGAGGAATCAACCAATTGGAGTTGATTACACTCCTATGTATTACGTGAGCTTCAACAATATTGAAGGTCGTGAGAATCGGACAAATCGTTAGAATACTTTTGCTATATTACGAAAAAAATATTTAAAATATTATGCAATTAAGTAACAAATTTTTTAAATACTGAGACGTTATCTCAGAAACAAAATTCGGTTCTTATTCCATTTTTTAAATCATATCAAATTACTTTTCATTATGTTTCAAATCAATGTCCCGAGCATACCAATTTTAAGATTCCGGTCCTCAAAACTGAACAATTTCAAAATTTAGTTATTCAAACCTAAATTAAAAGTAAAGCTTGCAAAGTCGACCAATTATAAATTAAAAGCACAATTTTAAATACAATCTACTACATATTGGAAAAATTCTAACAATAAACCGAATAATTTATATTTCAAGGTTTTCAAAATTAGGGGCAGTATTTGAAAATAAAATATTCAAATTTGTATGTTTTTAAATAGAAAGGGTTCAAAATTGTACAATGAATTTAAATCCAAAGCAAATATTGATTATACTTAAAACAGGGGTTATAGGGGGATTTTTTGAATAAAAGGCTTATTTTTCAAGTAAAGATATATTGAATTTTCAGCAAAATAGATGAATATTCTACCAAGAAAGATTCATTTTCTGCCAAAAAAGATTAATTTTCTACCAAAGGAGATAAATTTTCAACGAAACAACTGAGTTTTCAAGCTAAGAAGTTGATTTTTTAGAAAACAGATACATTTACTACCAAATAGTTGAACTATTAAGCAAAAGAGACGAATTTTTTGAAGACAGTTGAATTTTCAAGCAAGAACTTTTTTACAAAAAAAAAAGGAAATTTCAAACTAGGAATATTAGTTTTCTACCAAAAAGACGAATTTTCAATTAAGAAATGTCAATTGTTAACCAAACATGGAATAGTTAAATTTTCAGCTAAAAAATTAAATTCTCAAACAAACAAAAAAAGAATTTTCAACCGATGAGATGAGTCATCAACCAAAATTATTAATCTTTTACAAAAAAATTAATTTTTAATAAAGGAGTTCAACTTTCAGCCAAGTAGTTGAATTTGAAACCAAAAACGATGAAATGTCAACGAAAAATGTAATAGTTTATATTTCAACCAAAAATCTATTTTGTTGAAGTATTTATTATTGTAGAATTTAAGATGCAACTCTTTTAAAGCCTCAAAACTTAAATTTAAAAAGACTTCCTGTTAAATGACAACCAAATAAAGCTTTAAAAATCATACTTTTAAAACTGAAAACAGACATTCAAAATTGCATTATTTTTAATTTGAAAATCTTCCAAATTGAACATTCCAAACTCCATTCCTCTCAAATTACAAAATGTTCAACTTTGTGCCATTAAAAGTGTGCAATTTCAAATTAGAATTATACCAATCTTTTTTGATTATCAAATTCATTTGCTTATATTGGCTTCCGTCAAATATAATAATAATTATAATCATCAAAAAAGTTTTCATCCTTGGAGCCGTGATACTCTCAATGCCAGCGAATTATCATTTAAAAAACTAAAATGAATCGAAGATAATTTTGAATTTCTAAAGAGCGATTACTCGGGCACTAAAATAAAGATTCAAGTGGACTCTAGTGAATGCAAATTCGTCAAGGACACTCGTTTAAGTACTTTTAGGAGTAAGGTATTCGTAAATTTACCAAGGGCGAATTTTGAACTTCTCCAAGTTCTAATCAGGAAGAGAATAAGGTCATAGTCATAGTAAAGATGTGGTTGGTAGGGAACTAATGTTTATCGGAGGTCGAAAACGCGACCTGAATTTTAATTAAACGGGCCAGATATTCGACTATATGAGTAGATCGTCGGCACAATTCAGTTCCATTTATGGTAAACCTCAAATCGAAAAAACCTCAATCAAGCTACTAAATTAGAGCAGAAATTTCCGGCGCGAGTTCATCGTCTCTGTATTTGAAATTTATAAGGCCAGGCTATGTAAATTTACTTGACAAAGTCTTTCCAAACTTAGTCCAATTACAAGGGCCACAGCGGCTTAGTAGTTCAATTTTTGGTGAAAAGGGGGATTTTTTTCGAAAAAGGGGATTAAAAGAGAATTTCACTTATTCAGGTTGTCTACTACTTATCGCCCACCAAATTCCCGTTTTTTTCCTGATGTAATTTTATGTATTGTGATATCTTATTATATTTAAACTAAATAATATTTTTGTAAATTATGGTGTCGAGTAAAGACGAATACATTTCAGACATTTCGGCATCCAATGATGGCCCTTTTTAATTATTCTGAAATTGTTGTTACACATAATATGGGAAATATAATACAATTTAAATTTTCCCATTATCTGCACAAATTTGGTTAACAAGACAGTTGCCATTTTTTATATACATATCTTTGGTGGATTATTTTTGATATTCTAATTGGTAAATAATTTCTAAATATCACTTCTAATGTCTTTAGTATCAGCGGTTAACTAATGATTAATTATTAAACACTAATTAAACAAATATTTTAAATCTTTTATTATGTCAGTTTAATTATAATTACATCTGTTTATAACATAGTGAATGTAACATTCATTTAGTATTAGAATAAATAATTTTTAAGATGGTTTTTTGTGATAACTTTAAAAAAATTAATCAATAATTAATCGATAATACCAAATAAATTAAAAACTTTATCTAAATTTTTTGTGCGAAATCTTCAAAAATATACATATTTTGAAATTCTTACAAGTTTTAAATTATTATTGAATCTTTTTAAAACTTACTCGAACTTTTTCTAAGATTTTTTAATCTTGCAAAATTGCGAAATTTTACTTGAAAATCTTTTATATTAATTTTCGAAATTTTAGGAAATAATTTGAAATGCTTCGAAATCCTTACAGATTTTTTTTCGAATTCATTTTTTTAAATAAAAAAACGTTTTAAAAATTTTGAGAAAAAAGTTCTGAAATGGACATTTTGTTAAAAAATTTTGAAATGGACATTTTGTTAAAAAATTTTGAAATTATTTTAAATTTTAAATTATTTTAAAAAAGACGTATTTTCATAAAATAGTTGATGATTCAACCGAAAAAGACTATTTTTCATCCAGTTGCATTTTTAACAAAAAAAAAATGAAATTTTAACGAAGTAGTTCAACTTTTAACCAAGTAGTTGAATTTTCAACCCAAAAACATGAATTTTCAATGAAAAATTTAATAGTCGACATTTCAACTAAATAACTTTTTTATTTTAAATAAAAAAGTTGAATTGGTTAAAAAAAGATGAGTTTTCAACAAAACACTTGCATTTTTAACTAAACCGTTTAAATTTTAATCCAAAAATATGAATTTTCAAACAAAAAAAAGAATCATTTTCAATCAAGTAATTGAATTTTTTACAAAAATATGAACTTTTAACGACGAACATGAATTTTTTTACCAAAAAAGAAGAATTTTTAACAAAATACAGGAATTTTCTACTAAAAAATTTTCTACTAACAAAAAAAGGAATAATTAATTTATCAGTTAAAAGGTTTAATTTGCAGCAAAGAAAAAAAGAATTTTCTATAAAATACTTGAATTTTCAACCAAAAAATTGGATTAAACTATTTTGTTGAACATTCATTTTTTTGAGTTGAAAACTTAACTATTATGGTAGAAAATTTACTTCTTAATGAAAATCTATATTTTGGTGTTGAAAATTTAAATGAAATCTTTCTTGCTCGAATATCCAACTATTATTTTGAAAATTCGTCTTTTTGGTTTAAAATAACTTTTTAGGCTGAAAATGTAACTTATCGATTTTTTGTTAAAAATGTATCCTTTTTGTTGAAAATTAAAGTGTTGAAATTACCTTTGTTTTTAAATTTAACTGCTTTGTAGAAAAGTCATTTTTTTTGTTGAATTCAACTGTTTGTGATTTAAAATTAAAATATTTCTTGTTTGAAATATCAACTATTAAATTTTTCGTTCAGAATCCTTTGTTAAAAATTCATTTTTTTGGTTCGTGATTCAACATTTCAGTTAAAAATTTGAAAATTTCAATTGGAATTTGAATTTAATAAAAAAGAATCTCTTTCAAAGCATATATTTTTTAATATCTTGAATTTCTGTTCATGACCCTTGAAAAATGAATCGAAACCTTATAAAAAAGGGAGGAGTGGGGAAAATGGGATCAGAATTTTAGATTTTAGGTGTTTTATATGATCTTTTTAATTTAAGATGGAAAAATGGGGATTCGGTAAAACAGGTTACGGACTGTGATCCCTGCGATTATTATTTAAAGAAAACAAATTATATTAAATATTAAAGATAATTCGAATAAAGAAAAATATTTTAGAATATCCTGTTAAAAAGTAGAATTTCGAAGTCTAGATTTAAAATAAAATGAGTTGAGAAAATGAATGGAGAGAGTATTGTCCTGTTAACGAACTTAATTATCGGTTGATTAACAAGTTCTGAGACGAAGGTTATTTGCACCGTTTACGAGATTAAATGCTATCGAGTGCTACAGAAGTTCATAGGAAGAAATATCGTTTTATAATTATTCATTATTCATAACTACGTTTGCCGCCCTCAATGACACACTTTACATACAGCAATTGATTTTCATACCGCGTTTAGCATTAAACATTATTTGAGCAAAATGTTACTTTGAAGACTCTAATGTTTAAAATCGCTAGAGCCCATTATTTATTTATCAATCGATTGGTTATACTCGATCTAGGAAATTTAAAGCGGGTCAAGGTGGACGAAAGTAAAACTACCTTCAAGTCAAATATGTAGACAATATTTTAGTAAATGATATTAAAATCAAGGGTACTTATAAAATCACTATTTTATTTATAAAAAATTACTCAATTGTTTCTTCATTAATCTTTTAATAATCTTAATGAGATTTTAAATTTATAATCGTTAAAAGTATAGTAATTCGACCTTAAATATTATAATAAAAAAAAGAGATTTCGAAGGACGAAATGATGCTGCTTGAATGAATATTAAAACTGAGTCTAATGACCTTAAACTGGGGTTTTCGAGAGACATTTTCAATGGCGAATCGAAGGTTCGAGGATGAATTGACTTTTTTTGACGTTCGGAAATTTCTACGGGGACGTCAGTCACTTTAATCGCAAGTACCTACACAAAGTCTTCGAGCATTCCTATTTGCTCAATGTGGAAAAAAATAAGAAATAATGACCTCAAAGGTCTCGAGATTTGGGATTGAGCACTGATAGTGTGGCCGTATATTTCAGGGAACACCTGGAAATCAGGGAAAAGTCAGGGTATTTTATTGTTCAGGGAAAGTCAAGGGTTTTGAAAAAAATCTTGCACAAGTCAGAGAATTTAGAAAGAAATATTTTAGGTTAAAATTCTTTATTTCACAACAGTTATTTACAGTTTTATGTTTAAGCCTTCTCTTTAGGTAAAAGTTGCAATTCTTGTTTGATCCTAATGTTATAGGGCTTATTTTATTCATTGAAAGATTCTCTACAAATACCTTTGGTACGTTTTTATTATACAAATTTTATTTAAGAAAGATATTGTTCATAACAATAACAATTATTTAATTCCTAAATAACTTTAAAAAAAAACGTTCCGAAGAGATTTTTAGAGAAATCTTTCAAGGAACAAAATGAGCCCTACAACATTTGGATTAAATAAGATGTGAAACTTTTACCCAAAAAGGAAGCAAAATCATAGAACTCTAAATAACTGTTGTTTCATAAAAAATTTTACACTCGTGAAAATGGTTTGTTCTAAAGTTCGCTTTCATTTACCTTCCTTAAATAACTGACAAGGACAATAAATTTGAAATTGTTACCGTTTTTCTTCCACTTTAATGTAATATTCTTGTTAGTATTTTTTTTTCCTTCTATTTCTATTTATATATTTTTTCAGTCTCTTCCTCCTGACAATTATATTTTTACTTAAAAATTCAACCTTTTTGGTTAAAAATTAAACTATTTTGTTGAAAATTCGTCGTTTTGGTTGTGAAACTCATAATTTTAGTTCAAATTCTTCTCCTTAGTTCAAAATTTGACTGCATTGTTGAAAATTTGTTTTTTATTTTCTTTAATTAATTTTATCTTACTTTTCGGGTTGAAAAATTAACTCTATTCCAGAAAATTCGTCTTCTTGGCTAACTGTCTTCTACAAAAATTAATTATTTGGTTAACAATGCAACTGTTTTTGGTTAACTGTTAATGTTTTTGTTTGAAAATTCGACAGTTTGGTTGAAAATTTCTTTTTGGCAGATACAAAATTCAAGTATTTAGTTAAAAATTCAAGTATTTTGTTTGAAAATTCGAGCATTTGGTTGAAAATTCAACATTTAAAGTTGAAGATTCAACAATCTGGTTAAAAATTCAACTAATTTGTTGAAAATTCAACTAATTTGTTGAAAATTTAACTATTCTGTTGAAAAGTCACCTTTTTTTGTCGAAATAAATCAATTTGAAATTAAATAAAAACACTTTTGAGTTCAAAAGAGATCTTGAAGTGAAACTTTCTTCGATCGTTTTTGTATATTCAAATAATTGATTGATAATCAAATTGATAATATTTCTAATGTTTTTTATTCAATAAAATGTAAGGGATGCAATAAAGTTTATATAGGTGAAACTGGTCGTCGGTTAAAAAATAGAATATCCGAACATAAAAGGGATTGTAGAATTGGCAACTTAAATACTTACGGGCCTCTCACAACATTCGTGGAGTTTTGATCATTATTTTGATTTCGATTGTAAAAATATTAAAATTCTTCCTAAGGAAAAAAACTTATATAAAAGGAAAATTCTGGAATCAATTTTCATAAATAAATATATAAAAGTATCTATTAATTTAAAAACTGAAATTCTTAACGTGAATCAATATTATAATAGCATCATCACTTAATTTGCATTCCCATTGTATTTAGCGCGCTTTTTATTTGGAATTGTTTTTGTCCATCTATCACTACAACTTTCTTAGGCTTTTCATTTGGAATTAATTTTGTCCATCTACCACTACAACTTTCTTAGGCCTTATATTCATTATTTGTTGTCTACGTCACATTAGTTTGTTAGCTGTTTTTACAGCACTTTTGATTACAAAAATGTGAACTCTTTTAAGCATATTGGGAATTTTTTTCATCTCTATATAGGAAAACTTTGTTTTCTCTCATATTTTGAAATTTGACATTTTTTTAATTTTAATATGAAATTTTTTTCTTCCGTTCATAAAAGATTTGATGTTAAACATGTTATACACGATTAAAATGCTGGTTTTTCAATATTATTGGTCACGGAAAATGAAAAATTGGTCAGGAAAAAGTCAGGGAATTTTTAAAATGAAGTTTTTCGGCCAGTCTGACTGAGCACGAATGTAAACGTGTGTAACGATCGGATTTTCCAGAGAGAATGCATTAAAAAGTGGAATAAAGTTAATGCGACTACCAATGGTGCCATTGCATTGTGCAATCTTCCATAATTTGTGTACCACAATGCTTTTAAAAGTACGAGAAACAATTTTCCTGAACATTCGTTTTTAAGGGGCTTCTGGATAGAAGAAATAGAATCATGTTATGGGAAAAAGCTTTTAAATGAACTTGTTAGGGTTTTCATTAAATTTTCAATTAATAAATGTAGATTTTATTAGATCTTGGATGTATAACGTTTAAAGGCTTAAGAGATTTGAGTTATATAAACTATAATTTTATATGTACTCTAGTAATAAAAGTTTGAAGAGGTTTTAAAATTCTTTATTTTGAAGTAATTTTACAGAGAAAATAAAATGGGTTTAATTGCAAAACTTTAGTTATAAGAATTACAAAATTTTTTTTAACTTGTACCTGATCTTGAGAATACTCTTGTAAATTTGGAATTTATATTTCTAGATTAAAATCGCATGAAAGGAAAGTGGGTTTAAAGTATAAAAAATTGAAGTAACAGGTTTTGTTTATGAAATTCGACCTTGACCAGAAATTGGCAAACTATATTTGAAAAAATTAGCATACCCTTAGGGCATTCCATTAGAGTGGAATTTCAGACATTCTTACAGGAGAGAAAAATCTAAACAGGATATATCCTTCGATCTTTTACATAATTCATAAAGGTTTAAATTCTTTTTTTTTCTGATACAAGTTTGCAATTATAATTAGAATAGAAATATAAAATTCAACATTTTTATTACATTTTTAAATACTGAAAATATTTATAAACCATTTTTATAACTAGTCTGATTAATACGAATTATTTAATATCGACTGCTTCTATAATTTTTCTAATTTAATAAATGTACGAGTTCTAAACAAAGGCCAAAAAATATCAAAGTGATTTTTTTTAGAAATCAGTTCATTATGAGATAGAAGAAAATCACTTTTAATACAAGATGAGTTTTCCTTGGACCGAACAACGATTTCTTTGGAGCGAAAAATTTCTTTGACTCAAAAGACATTTCTTTACATCAAGAAAACTTTTATTTGACTGAGAGCCAATAAATATTTTTCTTTGATTGGAAGAAACTTTCTTTGCATGAAGGAATGACGCAATTACAATTTATATATATATATATATATATATATAT
>JAABKJ010000506.1:0-49208 GCA_011634705.1 Andricus grossulariae | reverse complement strand
ATCCCTAGGCATTATATATAATGCCTGGCTATTTCAGGCAAAGTATGTAATCTAATGCATATTATATACATTGACTAGACATTATATATAATCCCTAGGCATTATATATAATGCCTGGCTATTTCAGGCAAAGTGTGTAATCGAATTCATATTATATACATTGCCTAGGCATTCTATATAATCCCTAGGTATTATATATATTGCCTGGCTATTTCAGGCAAAGTATGTAATCGAGTGCATATTATATACATTGCCCAGGCATTATATATATAATCCCTAGGCATTATATATAATCCCTGGGCATTATATATAATCCCATAAGTCTGTTTTGAAGGGATCCAAAAAAACCTTGTAAGTAAAAAATTTGGTTTTGCGAACTTTGGCGCTAATTATGATTTTTTTTCGGTTTCTTTGAATACAAATGATTATTAATGCTACTTTTCATCAATAATCAGATCTTTATATAAATTATTCAAACCATTTATTATTATTTTTGGCAATTTTCTTTTATTCCTGAGTTATAAAGTCGCGGTTTTTGTCAACTTCTTTAACTTATTATCAACTGTTCACTTAAAGAGAATCAATAATAAATTAAATTTGATATAAATAATTATTTAAATAATTTATCATCATATATCACGGTATTCTCTTAGAATAATGCTAGAAAGTTGCAGTTTTTTATATAAATTTCCACTTTTGATCCACTTTTCAATTAGTGTTAGGTAATATTGGATGCGATTTAATAAACAGAATTGTTTAAATGAGTAATTATTGTTCATAACTATCTTTTTTATTACTGCTTGTTAGTTGCTTTTTAATTGTGAAATTTTGAACTTTTTGTTCACTTTTCACATTAATTATTACCTCACTCTTAGTACAAAGTGGACTATAAGTTGTAAATTTTATAAAATAAACCGCAACTATCTAACATAACTATAGGAGAAGATAGTTATAAACAATAACAATTTGCTAAAAAACATTAGATTTGTTAAATTGAATTCATTATTACCTCACACTAATTGAATAGTGAAAAAAATGTTGAATATTTCATTAAAAACCAAAACTTTCCAGCATTATTCAAAGTAATATTATTAGAAATAATTCTAAATTGTTGAAGCAAATATTTTTGTCAACTTGAATTCATTATTACCTCACTCTGATCAAAAAGTTAAAAATATGTTTAAAATTTGGAAAAACTGCGACTTCCGAACTCTATTCTAAGTGAAAATTCCTAAAAACTATAATTAATTGTTCAATTAATGTATATAAGCATCTAATTAATAATAGAAAGTCGTATATTATGCATTATAAATAATTAGAGACATAAACTCGCAAAACACAATTTTTCACTTATTGGATTGTTTGAGGCCCAATAGAACAGACTTCTGGGGAAGATATTTAAAAAATAAGTTTTGATTCGTATTTGAACAAATGAAAATTGAAAAAAAATTCCAATGCATTTTTAACTATTTCTCGTAATCTAAAGGAGATCCTCTTTTTAAATTCACCGGGCTTTTAGATCCAATCGTAAACTATATTTAAAAATTTGTTTCAAGAAAATCAAAAGTGGTTTTTCTTCACAATTTGAGTTTAAATATTTGTTTCTAAAAAATCCAAAAATTTATTTAATTTCTGTTTTCAACAAATGTATTTTTTGAACAGCATCTTATTATGAATCATCAAGAAAAATTCATCTTAATATGTTTAAAAGCACCAAAGTAATGAAGATTTAAAAAAAAGAAACACAGCTCGAATAGAGAATATTATTACACACTTTGCCTGATCTCTTCTGGGCATTATATATAATGCCTAGGCAACCTATATATTAGAGAATATTACATACTTTGCCTGGACTCTGTTGGGCATTATATATAATGCTTAGGGATTCTATATATTGCCGGATCATATACTTTGCCTGTAACATATGATATTTTCACCTAAAAAAGTTACTAAAAAGTGATTTAAGAAAAGAAGAGGCTGATAGTGACTGTATGGTAGGCCTGATTAATCTAGACAATTACTTAAATTGTTTCTCACAGCAATACCCTCACTTTTGCAATTTTTTTCCAAAATCCCTGACTTTTTCCTGATTTCCAGGTTTTCCCTGACCTGCAGCCACCCCGTTTACTCCCATTAAAATGATAAAATTGATTTTCCAACCCAGCTCTGCCACTCTGCCATCAGCTCTAATTGAATAGTAAAAAATGCTCACAATATAGTTTTCAAAGCTGTGATTATAAATCACCTTAACGATCGTTGTGCCTACCAGGAGCTATATATATGTAGACTCCCTAACAGTTTTTATATGCCCTATTCTCGGCCCATTGAAGAACAGTGAAGATTAGATTGTATCGCATCAGGGATCATAAAGTGCAGAACTTGACGTTCAATTAGGCACAGATTCAGTTACGTACTTGGATGTATGTGTGTGTGCTCTTGTGTCTCAAGCTAGTGAAGCATGTCGTGTATCGTGTTGTTTCACCTGTTCTGTGCTGTGCTATCAGCATGTAAAGGATAGAGCTATAGGTATGTGCAAGACCAAGTTATTGGTAGCCACCGAGGGTTGGGCCTCGTCCTGCAAGTGGTCACGCGATACGGAACTTTCATTTGCCTCGAGTAGCTTGTGCTTTTAGCTTCTATTTACCCGAGCGAACGCTTAAATACGTACTCTGAGATTGGATATTGTACCCCCTACAAGGTGCGATCAACCGCATTATAAATCCTAAACGATCATAAATCGTCCATGACTTTCATGAAGATGCAATAGGGTGGTGCAACATTTTTTTGGTAATATTTATGCTTTGACCTTAGAGATTTGTGAGGTTTCGAAAAAAAAGATCACGTACACGATCATGTACCCTACTACCAGTAGTATCGGGCCACTAATCAGGCGAACTACAGTCGAACCTGGATTTAGCGCCGGTTTTGGCGCTGGCCTTGACGTTAAATCCAAAGAGTCGGAACTACGGGCACACCGCGCATCTCCCTGCAAACGCCTCTTACGTATCCCCACTGTGCGATGCAATTCTCGGAAGGGCAGAATCCAGGGGAGCTAAATACAGGTTTCACTCTATTAAAAATTAACATTGACTTTGAA
The DNA here is from genome assembly GCA_011634705.1 of Andricus grossulariae. NCBI lineage: Eukaryota > Metazoa > Arthropoda > Insecta > Hymenoptera > Cynipidae > Andricus > Andricus grossulariae. The sequence continues at coordinate 46,111 of JAABKJ010000506.1, read as the reverse complement.
AGGTGATAGGGCCATCCAAAATATAAAAATAAATATTTTTTAAAAACTGATGGAAAGCTCATTAAATTCTGCGTCGAATGAGCCCTAGTTTCAGTAGTTTGGTATTCCGATTTTTAAGAAATTTGTAACATTTTTAGTAAAACTATAGCATTTTTGAATAAAATAGATAAACTATTATTCGAATAGTTCAACTTTCAACCAAACATATCAATTCTCAAGCAAGCAGCATCATTTTTTATGCATAAAGAAAAATTTTTCACAAAAGACATGAGTTTCCAACTAAAAAAGATTATATTTCAACGCAAAGTCGAATAGTTAAATTTTAAGGTAGAAAAATTTATTTTTAACCAGGAAAAGAACAAAGTTTTAACAAAATGATAACACTCTCAATCAATGTCGATTAATTTTAATCAAACAGTTGCATTTTTAACCAAAGAAGGATGAAATTTCGACTAAGATAGATGAATTTTCAAACGAAAAAGACGAATTTTCAACTAAAAATGATCAGTTTTGTAACAAAAGTGGAATAGTGAAATTTTCTGATGAAAAGTTAATTTTTAACAAGAAATAATAACTTTTGAATGAAGTAGTTGATGTTTCAATGCAAAAAGAACTCTCTTCAACAGGATAGTTAAATTCTTAAAATAAAAAGGAACAATTTTCAACTGAAAAAATTAATCTTTAACCAAAAAGAATAATTTTTAATAAAGTAGTTCAACTTTAAACCAAGTAGTTGAATTTTCAACTGAAGAAGATAAATTAAAAAAATGCAATAGTTACATTTGTAAACAAAAATATTTATTTTCTAACAAAAAGAGGAATTTTTAACACAACAGTTAAATCTTTAACAAAGAAAAATGAATTTTTAACTAATATGATTAATTGCCAACCGAAAAATTTATATTTTTAACAAAATATTTAAAAATTCAACCAATTAGTCGAATTTTCACTAAAGAAGAGAAATATTGAACCAAAAATAGAGTAGTCAAATTTTCGCCCAAAAGAGATCAATTTCTAACTAATATGATGAATTATCAAAAAAAAAATAATTTTTAACAAAGTAGTTCAACTTTAAGCCAAGTAGTTGAATTTTGAACTGAAATGGACGAATTTTTACCAAACAATAAAATTTAAATTTTCAACAAACAGATTAATTATTATAAAACAAAAAAGCAGGAATTTTCAACGCAATAGTTCAATTTTTAATAAGAGACATTAATTTTCAGCTAAAATTATGAATCTTCAACCACGAAATTCCATTTTTAATAAATTAGTTAAAAATTCAACTAAGTAGTTGAATACTAAACTAAAAAAGATAAATTTGGAATCAAAAATTGAATAGTTAAATTGAAAATTATATATATATTTTTAAACGAAAAATGTAATACTTGATATTTTTGAAAATAAAAATTTTATTTGAAAGAAACAACAGTCAAATGCAACAAAAAAAGACAAATTTTCAACCTAATGGTTGAATCCTCAATCTAAAAAAATACATTTTTATGTAAACAGTTGCATTTATAACCAAAAAAGATTAAAATTCTACCTAAAGAATTAAATTTCCAACCAAAAAAGATTTTTCATTCAAGAAAGAAACAAAATTTCAACCAAATTGTTGAATTTTCTATAAAGCAGTTGAATTTCGTACCAAAATGAGTTGCATTTTCTACAAAAAAAGATAAATTTTTAACAAAACAGTTCCATTTTCAATCATAAGTGATAAATTTTTAATAAAATTGTTAAATTGTTATCAAAATATTTAAATTTGTACCTAAGAAGTTGAATTTTTAACCAAAGAAGATCAAATTGCTACCCAAAGAGATGAATTTTCAACAAAAGATTACAATTTTCAACCAAGAAACATTTTATAGTTAAGGAAGAAACAAAATTTCATCCAAATTATTGAATTGTATGAAAAAAGTTAATTTTTGATTAAATAGTTGAATTTTCAATCCAAAAAGACAAATTTTCAACACAAAATTTGACTTTTTAACAAAATTATTGCATTCTCATCAAAATGAAGAAATGTTCAACCAAATAGTGAAATAATTAACCGAAAGTAATTAATTGTTCATTAAAAATATATTAATAAACTAGTTCAATTAAAAATAATTGGCTCAAGGAAAAATTGTTTGATTTTTGCCTTGTGCTCTATTAATTGAGTTTGCATTTAAATGGAGAAACGACAAAAAGGAGAAAAGAGGCGAATAGGGGAAAGACTGTGAAGCCTGAGATAAATAAATAAAAAATTTTGAAAATGTAGATCGCGATCCTACTGTGGATAATAATGAATTAACAGGACAAATATAAATAAAAAAATTGATTATAATCTTAACTTATTAACACGTATAGTGTCTTAACTATGAATTAAATTAAATTAGTTCTTTGTCAAACATTTGTATTGGTTTAAATTAGAAAAAAAAGTTTAACCGAAAAAACTATTCTGCAAGTTAAATATATAATCGGTTAAACTTAGAAATCATTCGAATTTTTTAAAATGTTTAAACTTTCAAGCGCAGAGCATTATACAAAACAGTTAAAATATAAAACCTAGCAGTAGAACCAATTCATTGTGAGAGTCCTTCAGCCGATTTGGACCATAAAATTGGAAGATCTCTTTTATTGTATTTATATATACTTTTTTATAGATCTCCAAGCTTTAAATCACGCTTTTTCGAAAACAACAAGAACTAAACACATACAGATTTATGGCTCATAAAGACATCCGCTTTCCTGAATAAAGAAGGCGTGCATCCCACTTCGTACGTCGCAAAAGGATTACGTCCGTATCCTGCACGAAGAAAAATGACTAGTCAGCCTGCACATCCAGAGTGTCAGGCTAACTATATTTGAGCCTTAACTATGGGACATCCCTTTAGATGGTTGTAGCCATCTTTGGAGTGTCAAAATTTGACGGTTAGATTCACTACACCAGAGTGTAAAGTTGACGATCCTGATGTTTAAACCTAATTATCCCGGGGATTTGTGAAGAGTAAAAATTTGACGGTTAGCTTTACTCTCCCAGAGTATCAAGTTGACGACCCTGGAGTTCAAACCTGATTATCCCAGGAGTTTGTGGAGTGTCACAATGGAACGGTTAGCTTCGCCATCCAGGAGTGTGATGTTGACGATCCTGGAGTTTAAAACTGATTATCCTAGGAAATTGTGCAGTATCAACATTTGACGGTTAGTTTTACTATTCCCGAGTGTAAAGTTGACTATCCTGGAGTTTAAACCTGATATCCCAGCAATTTGCGGAGTGTCAACATTCGAAGGTTAGCTTCGCTATCCCAGACTGTAAGGTTGGCGATCCTCGAGTTTAAATCTGATTATCCCAGGAATTTGTCAAGTGTCAACATTTGATGGTTATCTTCATTATCCCTGAGTGCAAAGTTGACGATCCTGAGGTTTAAACCTGATTACTCCAGGAATTTCAGCTTGATTATCTCCGGGTGTTAGCTTAATCATATCAAAGGTCCTTCTCCTACTTACCTACATATATATATATATTCATGGGAGTAAGAGAGACCAGAGACGGAAATTTAAATTGATAAATGAAATCTAAAAAACATGAAAATTGATATAAAATCCATCAAGTCTGAAAGCATCTTTATCATTTTTAAAGAGTAAGATTCCTGAGACATGATTGCAGATGCACAAAAATGTTGACAACGGATTACTTTGAGCATGAGAGGCACAGCCACTTCCGATGGACACTCTGAAGTGTTGATTTGACTATCCTGATAGGAAGACTAAATCACCTGTGGATGTTCAAACAGACTATAAAATTATGGTCTGCCCAACTATGAAGAAAAACTTGTGGATGGTACTTGGTACAATCTTGAAGATCAAACTGGCCATCTAAATTTTGACACTTCAAGTTTGACTATCCATTTTTGTCCGTGTTGGTGTAAATAAAATGTGATTACATTTTGGTGCTGGCATTGATGGATTCAAAATCAGAGGGGTCAAGTGGACAATCGGGATATCGCGTGACGCGCATTGATTTTACTTCGGTACTCAGTCCCGGACTCCCTTTACGCGTTACACCTACCCTACATCGACATTACTGCCTTAATTACGGGTAACATTATATATAGAGCTCGTTGGATCACAGTCTACTCAACACCCGCCCCTGTAATTTGGTACAATCTCGTTGATTACTAATTTAACAGAATGGAGGTAGATGGCACACAAATGTAATTCTGACCCAGTTATTGGCTTCGTGTCAACCAATTATAAACATATCTGGCTAAATCTATCGTCCTCGCATTCTAATATAGGGAAAGTGTATCAGTATTTAGCAAGCAGGTCCAAAGTTTCAAATTAACAAAATGGAATTCAAGTTTATTTATGACTCCCCCCCCCCCGCAAAAGTAAGGTAGCCCAAAAAATTGTCTCGCCGCAGGGGAAATAGGGTGATTTTACAACGAGAATATGAGAATAAATTCTTCTATATGAATTAATTTATATATTGTATTGCATTCAATACGACATAATTTACATTCCTAAGATTTCAATTTGAAACATATTGCGTTTTTGACAAAATAGTCCAATTTTCCACCAAAAAAGACTTTCCATTGAAGGAGATGAATTTTATACCCAAAAGACTTTTATACTATTAAAGATGAATTTCCAATAGAAAAAAACGTATTTTATAAATGACAGTTTAATTTTCAACGAAAATTTCATTTTTAACCTAGAGAGAGATGACTTTTCTATCACAAAAGATGGAATTTATAACAAAAGACGAATTTTCAATCAGTCAAATTCAACAAAACAAAGACATTTTTAAACAAAATAGTTGAATCCTCATAAAAAAAAATAATTGTTCAATCCGGAGAAACGAATTCTAATTTCAACAAAGTAGTTCCATTTTCAACGAAATAGTTCAATTTTCATCAAAAAAATATGAATTTATAAATAGTTATATTTTCAACAAATAAGATGAATTTTCCACCAAGAAGATTAATGTTCTACCAAAAAGACGAATTTAAAAAAAAATACGTCAATTTTCTACAAAAATAGTAAACTACAAAAAGTAGTTTAACTTTAGACCAAGTAGATGATTTTTCAAATAAAAAAGATGGATTGTTGACAACAAATGTAATAGTTCATATTTCAACCAAAACAGATTTTAATTTGCAATAAAAAATAATTTAATTTACCCAAAAAGACGAATTTTCAACAAAATCGTTTAATCCTCAACCGAAAAATATTAACTATTATCAACCAGTTACATTTTATACAAAAAGAATGAATTTTCAAAGAAGAAAATTAAATTACTACCAAAAGAGACAGTTTTTCTAAAAAATATATTAATTTTCAACTAAATAGTTGAATTTGCACGCGAAAATATTAATTCCTAATGTTGAAGATCAGTTTTTGAATAGAAAGGGAAAAGGTATATTTTAGTGAACAAATTAAGTAAAAAAACAACAACAACAATAAACGAATTTTCAAAAAAATAGTTGAGTTTCCAACCAAAGAGATGAATTGTCATCTAAAATGATGAAATCCAAATAATAAAATTTTGTGGTCTTTACACTATTATAAAAAACAACTCATTTTAATTATAGTGTCGAAATTTAATTATGGTCAACAAAATGATGAATCTTGAAAAAAATTAATTTTCAACAAAAGAGTTTATTAAATAACCTACAGGATAATTATTTGAGCAAGAAGATTGATTTTCTAAAAATGAAATAGACCGATTTTCAACCAAAAAGATGAATTTTCAACCAAAAAATAAATTTTTAACAAAGTCAATCAAGTTTTAACCAAGTGGTTGGATTTTTATCAAAAAAATATGAATTTATAAACATATAGTTATATTTCCAACCTATAAGATGTATTTTCCACCAAAAAAATTAATGTTCTACGAAAAAGACGTATTTTCAACAAAATACCTAAATTTTTAACAAAATTGTTGAACTTTAAAACTAAACAGTTGAATTATCTATGAAACAGTTGAATTTTCAAACTAGAAATTTGGTTTTTCGACAACAAAGTTAATTTTGTACCATATGGTTGAATTTCAATAAAAATAGTTTAATTTTTAACGAAGTATTCTAATTTTCATCAAAAATGGTATTTTTTAGCAAACAGTTTAATTTTCTACTTGATTGTTCAATTTTCATGCAAAAAAGGCAAATTATCTACAAACCAGTTCGATTTTCAACCCAAATATATGAATTTGAAACAAAAATTTTTAACCAAGTAGTTGATTTTTGAACCAAAAAAGATGAATTGTTAACAAAACATGTGATAGTTGATATTTCAACCAAAAAAATTTTTTCATTTGGAATAAAAAAACATTTTAATTTAATAAAAAAAGATGAATTTGTTACAAATTAGTAATATTTCCAACTAAAAAAAAAATAATTTTCTATCAAGAAGATTAATGTTCTACCAAAAAAGACAAATTTCAACAAAATACTTCAATTTTCGACAAAATGCATAAATTCAGAAGCCAAAAAGTCAAACAAGTAGTTGAGTTTTTTACGAAAAAAAAAATTAAAACTTGAAATTCCTAAAATTTATATTGGTTTTTAAAAACGCGAGCAGGCTGAACAAACGTTAATTGAAAGGTGCTTGCATATGAGATGTTCTTATTGATTATTGGACCCTGCCAACCCATGCAAGTTTTCAGAGCAAATTTAAAATCATTGCCTGAGCGATTTATTAAATTTTCTTTATTTTTCATTTTTCGGATTAAAAATTTTGATTAGAAAAAATTCGAAAACGCCTTAGCATGTGAGCTATTGAATTAATAGGCAGCTCATAACAATTAAGTCCTGAGCGTACAATGAGAGATTTACGTGAACTTTATGTTATTGCCAAGAGAATATTTTCTAATTTTGATTTTTAACAAAACTTTTTATTTTTCAACAGCTTTAGTTATATTTTAAATTTACATAGTTGCCAAAATTAAATACAATTAAATAAAAAAGTAGGTATATTGAGAAATTTGAGTTTTAGGAGTGCATTTGAGAAAAAAAAACGTTTTTGGCACAACCTAATATGAGAACTTGAAATTCTTAAAAGTATGATTTGTTTTCTCAAATATTTAGTTTTCTCATCAGGATGTTTTGCAGTTTTATTTTATAAGGAAAGATTCGTTAATATACTCGACGAAATTCCAATTCAGTTCATAATTTAATAAATCCGAAAATAAAAATGCCAGAATATTTCAAAGGTTGCAGCGAAATTTCAAATAATTTCAAGAGATTTCAAAAGATTAAAAAGATTTTCCAGTTACTCATACTATTCTAATTTTTTTTTAATTTTTAAAAGAAAACGTTCATTTTGCAATTTCAATTTATAAGAAAGAAGTCCTTCATCCAATGAAAAATATTTCTATTTGATTCATAATTTAGTAAAACCGAAAATAAATCGTGTTTACTTTCGGTTGTACTTCTCAATAATAAAATTATGATTCAAGCTATAAAAATACAACTTGAAAAAGAAACTTAAAATTTTGTGAAAAGTTATAAAATAATAAAAATGTCAAAATATTTTAAGGATTTCAAGAGATTTCAAAAGAACCATAGCCATGGAGTAAGCAAACAAAACGTGATAAATCCATTTTTGGAAGAAATTGAGAAATTTATTATTTCTGTATATTTGTAATATCATCAATTCAATTATCAAACTTAAGTTGGCAAAATCAATTTTTCCATCTTATTTTAACATCTATGCATAAAACAAATGACTTTTTCAAAGAATGCATATTTCTGTTTTCAGATTCGTTACGTAAATAGGTCAAACTTGTTAAACATGCTAATAGTTCGTAACATTTGTGAAAACTTTTTAATATTTCTCTTATAAATTATAATTTTATACACCTTGAAAATTATAATTTTCAAGTTAAAAATATAGACATAATTTATACAATTATCTTCTGATTTCATATATAAACTAGAAATTATAAATTTATATCACTAGAACATGAATAATCAGCTCGGCTTATTCTAATAGCCTATTTTCGATTCAATTTTGATCAATGGATTTCCAGCTGCAGTATATCATTAAATATTGAGAAATTAACTCAAGTGGATTTATCACGTTTTGTTCGCTTAATCCTCAATTTCTCAACCGATAATTTTGTTTGATCGTTCATTTGATTCAACTGTTTTAACTAAATTTATTCGATTAATCATTGGCTGATTTAACCATTTTTGATTGTTTGGTACTTGCTAAACGATTAATTTGTTGAAGCGCCCAGCACTGCTTTTAGGAAAATAATGTTTGAAATGAAAATGGTTCATTTAAGCTTTTTAGGATGATTAATCTTCGAAGGTTTACAATATTTTTCTAAATAATAAAATTAATACAATCACTCTCTGAAGCTTCAAAACTAAAGTTGCTTAGCTTCAAAAGCTTTTAATGCTTTAACTGTTTAATGCTTAGTTTGTTATGTTTTTTTTTCAACCAGATAAAATTAATTCAAAATGTACAGTTTTTAATGCTATTTTAGAATCAGTTCAGAATGCAATATTTTAAACTCAGATTCAAAATCCTTCAAACTGAATGTGTAATGTTAAAAATATTTATAAATTTGAAGTTCATTTTGACTGCGCAAAGAATATTTAAAAGCTAATGGGAATTATTTACTCTACATTCCTTAACAAATGAAGTTAGTATTTAAGTCATTCAGTGCCTGATCTGATCTTTAAAAATTTGATGCAACTATTTTGAAATTTTATGCGACTGATACGACTTTTTTTAACATTCTATTCAATCCAAGCCCTGAATTAGTTATAGCTCTCTATCTGTAATACATTTTTCAAAGCCCCCCCCCCCAGGTCACTACTCTGGATCCACGCCTGTAGTGACATCTCATCAAAAACTTGTAAAATCGATAGCTTTGTGGAAGGATGACGTGTGACATCTTGTTGTGTAAGAGTAATGAACCAAATATTGTGATGAGTAATTTATGGTTTCTATGAAGCGGAAAACTTGCAATTTAGTACCTTGTCTGGCTTATGCGTTTGACGAGTTAGTGTAGTGCATTATGAAGAGGACTTAGCGAAGCTTTCGCTTCAGTCTATGATGCTGACAGCTGTATATATTATGTACAATAATCTTATGTATATTAAAGTTCAAAATAGAGAAGCAATCCTTAACATCAGCAACCGAGTAGTCTGCCGTCCTGATTGTATTGTTGGATTCTTGATAAAAAGTCTTGTTTACTTATGCTAATCATTATTGAAAAATATTATTGAATCTGGAGATAATTAGGGCTTGATAGTGTATCTACAGCAATTATCGAGGCACTGTAGAAAAATAGGTTCAAGATGAGCACAAGAACATTAAAACATATTGATTATTATGGAAGTTATTGAAAATTCAAGAGAACAGTGAAATTTACACTAATTTTGCAATATCTACTCAAAAAATAGACCAATTGGTTTCATCCTTAGCTCATTTTATACAGAATTTTGAGAGTATTCAACCCTTTAGAGAGAAATTTTTTTAGCTCTGACATAATTAGAATTGAGAGGACATTATCAGTCATCAATTGGTTATGATGATTTGTCGATTGGCTTCCTTTTTATGAAGAATAATTATCTGGAAAAAAATTCAAATTCGGATTATTCTTTTCCGAGATATTTAAAAAAATGTGCACCCTTCTTTTCAATTTCTGAAAACTTGTACTTGATACTGCTCTTGGCATCATATGTTTGTCAATTTCATGCAGTTGTGAAACATAAGACGATTAATCACACTGTTAAGTTTATGAACTTTATACACTTCCAAAACATAAGACGGTCACTAACATTGTCGTTTGTTTCTGAATTTCATACAGTTCTAAAACATGAGGCGGTCAATCATATTGTTGGTTTTTTCTGAAATTCATGCAGTTCTAAAACATAGGACGATCACTAACATTGCATTCGCTTCTGAATTTGGTACAGTGTTGAAACAAAAGACGATCAATGAGATTTTAACTTGATTATGAATTTCATGTGGTTATAAAACATAAGACGGTCACTCAAGTTGTTATTTTTTTTTCTAAATTTCATGCAGTTCTAAAACGTAAGAGGATCACTCATATTTCATTTGTTTCTGAATTTGATTCAGTTGTGAAACAAAAGACGATTAATCAGATTAATATTTGTTCATGAATTTCGTGCGGTTGTAAAACATAAGACGATCACTCACATCGTTATTTGTTTTTGAATTTTTGCAGTTCTAAAACATAAGACGGTCGCTCACATTGTTATTTATTTTTGAATTTTACGCAGTTCTTAAGCATAAGACCATCATTCACATTTCATTTGTTTCTGAATTTTATACAGTTGTGAAATATAAGTCGATCAATCACGTTTCTACTTGTCCATAAAATTTATATAGTTCTAAAACATAAGGCGATCAATCACATGGTTATTTTTTCTGAAATTCATGTAGTTGTAAAATATAGGACGATCACTCGCATTTCATTCGTTTCTGAATTTCATACAGATGTGTAACAAAAGACGATCAATCAGATTGTTACTTGTTTATGAATTGCATGCGGTTCCAAAACATAAGACGGCCACTCACATTGTTATTTTTTTCTAAATTTCATGCAGTTCTAAAACGTAAAACGATCACTCACATTGCATTCGTTTCAGAGTTTCATACAGTTATGAAACAAAAGACCATCAATCAGATTGTTACTTGTTTATGAAATTTCATGCGGTTCTAAAACATAAGACAATCACTGACATCGTTATTTGTTTTTGAATTTTTGCAGTTCTGAAACATAAGACGATCGCTCACATTGTTATTCATTTTTGAATTTTACGCAGTTCTTAAGCATAAGATCATCATTCGCATTTCATTCGTTTCTGAATTTCATACAGTTTTGAAATATAAGACGATCAATCACATGTTGACTTGTTCATAAACTTTATATAGTTCTAAAACATAAAGCGATCAATCACATTGCTATTTTTCCTGAAATGCATGCAGTTATGAAACATAGGACGATCACTCACATTTCATTCGTTTCTGAATTTCATACAGTTGTGTAACAAAAGAAGATCAATCAGACTGTTACTTGTTTATGAATTTCATGCGGTTCAAAAAAATGAGACGGCCACTCACATTGTTATTTTTTTTTATAAATTTCATGCAGTTCCAAAACGTAAGACGATCACTCATATGTCATTCGTTTCTAAATTTCATACAGTTATGAATCATTAGGCGATCATTCACATTGTTATTTTTTTTCTAAATTTCATGCAGTTCTAAAACCTAAGACGATCACTCATGTTTCATTCGTTTCTGAATTTCTAACAGTTCCGAAACATTAGACGATCATTTACATTGTTACTTGTTTATGAATGTAATGCATCTCTAAAAAATAAGACGATCACTATCTTTGTAATTTGTTTCTGAGTTTTATGCACTGACAAAACATAAGACCATCATTCACATTTTATTTGTATCTGAATTTCATACATTTGTGAAAAATAAGACGAGCAATCACACTTTTACTTACTCGTGAACTTTATACAGTTCCATAACATAAGACCATCATTCACATTTCATTCGTTTCTGAATTTTATACAGTTGCGAAATATAAGACGATCAATCACATGTTTACTTGTTCATGAACTTCATGCGGTTCCAGAACATAAGACGACCACTCACATTGTTATTTTTTTCTAAATTTCATGCAGTTCCAAAACGTAAGACGCTCACTCATATTTAATTGGTTTCTGAATTTTATATAGTTGTAAACAAAAGACGATCATTCACATTGTTATTTGTTTCTAAATTTCATGTAGTTCTAGCACGCAAGACGATCACTCATATTTAATTCGTTTCTGAATTTCATACAGTTGTGAAACATTAGACGATCATTCACATTGTCACTTGTTTATTAATGTAATGCAGCTCTCAAACATAAGACGATCACTATCTTTGTCTTTTTTTTCTGAATTCTATACACTTCCTAAACATAAGACCATCATTCAAATTTCACTTGTGTCTGAATTTCATAAATTTTTGAAACATAAGACAAGCAATTACACTTTTACTTGTTCATGAACTTTATACAGTTCTATAACATAAGACCATCATTCACTTTCATTCGTTTCTGAATTTCATACAGTTGTGAAATATAAGACGATCAATCACATTTTACTTGTTCATAAACTTTATATAGTTCTAAAACATAAGGCGATCAATCACATTGTTATTTTTTCTGAAATTCATGCAGTTGTAAAACATAGGACGATCACTTACATTTCATTCCTTTCTGAATTTCATACAGTTGTGAAACAAAAGACGATCAATCAGATTGTTACTTGTTCATGAATTTCATGGGGTTCGAGAACATAAGACGGCCACTCACATTGTTATTTTTTCTAATTTCATGCAGTTCCAAACGTAAGACGATCACTCATATTTCATTCGTTTCTGAATTTTATATAGTTGTAAAACAAAAGACGATCAATTAGATTGTGACTTGTTACTGAATTTCATACAGTTGTGAAACATTAGGCGATCATTCATATAGTTATTTTTTTCTAAATTTCATGTAGTTCTAGCACGCATGACGATCACTCATATTTCATTCGTTTCTGAAATTCATACAGTTGTGAAACATTATACGATCATTCACATTGTTACTTGTTTATGAATGTAATGCAACTCCAAAACATAAGACGATCACTATCTTTGCCATTTGTCTCTGAATTTCATGCACTTCTAAAACATAAAACGATCATTCACATTTTATTTGTGTCTGAATTTCATAGATTTCTGAAACATAAGAAGAGGAATCACACTTTTACTTCTTCATGAACTTTATACAGTTCTATAACATAAGACGATCACTAACATTGTCATTTGTTTATAAACTCATGCACTTCTAAAACATAAGACCATCATTCACACTTCATTTGTTTTTGAATTTCATATATTTGTGAAATATAAGACGATCAATCACATTTGGCTTGTTCATGAGTTTCGTGCAGTTTCAAAACATGAGAGGGTCACTCAAATTGTTATTTTTTTCTAAATTGATCGTCTTATGCTTTAGAATTGCATCAAATTGAGATACAGATAACAATGTTAGTGATCGTCTTATATTTTATAACTGCATGCAATTCAGAAAGAAATGACAATGTGAATGATCGTATTATGTTTTAGAACTGTATGAAATTCATAAACAAGTAAAAATGTGATTGATCGTCTTATGTTTCACAAAAGTATGAAATTCAGAAACGAATGTAATGTGAGTGATCGTTTCATGTTTCACAATGGAACATCTGATTCCAAAACTCTAAGTACGAGTTTTCGGAAATTAAAAAGAAGGGTGCACTTTTCTTAATATATTTCAGAAACGGTATTCCGAATTTAAATTTTTTCCAGATTATCATTTTTTGTGAAAGAATCAAGAAATCGATTTGTAGTTTATGTCGAAAAAGTAATTAAATCCTAAATTATAGTGTTTTTCAAACGTTAGTTTTCAGTATTTTTAAATTTCATATAATTTGAAAATATGTATTATTTTGAAAAAACTGTAAATAATTAAAAGTAATGCTTCAAACATTCAAACTTCAGATAGCATGTACGCACGAGTTATTTTAAAATCAATTCAAAAAAGTTTCTTTAGAATTTGAATTCGTGAACTAAGAAATGAAATTCGAAACTATTTGCACTTTTTATAATAAATCAAAAAATATTGAGTAAATTTCGATAGAATCTGTCAAATTCTGATTCTTAGGCAATAATTAATTTGACCAAATTCTGTAATTTTTATTTTATTTTTTGCTTAATACGAAGATTTGAATAATAAAATTAATTACTTTTGTATTCATGATATATTTTGTATTCACAAAACTTAAGAGTTAATTGTAGTTTTATTATTATTACTATTGCAACTAGGATGTTTCATTTGAGTCTCATAGAACTGCGGTGTAACCTACTATTATACTGTGCCTTTATTTTTAAACACTCCGGTGAAACAGAGGTCTATAGACGGGTCCACCCTACTGCTAAGTATCATTTAAGTCTTTTAACAGAGTATGGCAGGGCGATTGGCCAGGGGAGAGGAAAACTTCAGAAAACCATCTTCTCGACTCCAGTTGCTTTTCTGACTGTCGAGAACGGTACTTTTCTTTCCGAAAACTCTAATGCGTTGGTTATACGTTTGGGTCAATAAAATGTTTTGATAAATCAACCAAACTTTGTTGAATCAAGCAAAGTATGTTTAATTCAACCCAAGTTTCATGTATATCCAGAAAACCATGTTTTTTGGTTCCAGAAATTTCTTGCCGAGTGTAGTTTCTTCACCAGGACATCAGTAATGTGGTGCTGGTGCAAATCTATAGATGCTTTCACCTTCGTGCCTGCTGGCTCTTGTCAAGTCGAAGGCACGACTGCCATCGACCCCCTTAGACAGCACAGTCTAGGTCTAGGACAGTGGGAGTGGACTATGTATGAATGACCTTAAATAGTGACATCATTTTATAAAAAGAGCGTCTATGCTCTAAATAGTCTTAATTATTGCAGAAAAATCCACTTATTCTTAGATAGTAAGGATCTACAGATTTCTTATTGTCCAAAGTAAAACTCGAAAGTATGGGAGTGATCATGTACAAAAAATATATGGAAAATGAGACAATACCATACTTCAAGTATATTGATATAATTCAGATAAGTATAGCTGAAGTATGGCTAAAGTATAGGTGAAGTATGGAATATATCTCTACTTAAATATATCAGAAGTATAGACACTTCATCTATACATAAGTATAGCTAAACGATAGACATACTAGCGTATGTCTAAATTATCGGACATAGAATGGCACTGATTTGTTTTTCAAGATATCCTAGCAACGGGATAAAACACAATACAGGCCGACAAAAATTAACTTCTTTTTTGTACCCTAAAACTGGGCTAAGTGATTCCAAAGGATTTTGATGTCCTAAAAATGAATCCAATGCCTAGGTTTGTCCTATACTTCAATAACGAAATGAAATTTTGAATGGAGTTTTGCTGAACCACAAAACTTGTTCTTTTCAGAATAGAAGAATAATAAACAAAGTAGTAAAACATTCCCCCGATGACCTTTCTGTCAGATTTAGAATCTGCGGTCCAGGAAAAACAAGCTTTTTCTTTCTCACTGGCAGTATCGCAGAAACCAGCCGGTATGCGCGTCGTATGAAATATTCAGGCCATTTTGAATCATTAGCGTACAGGACAGGTAAGTAGACTACAGAAGAATCTTTTTTCCTCTTTCGATGTAAATTTCTCTCGCTGCTTATTTTACCTAGCAGTCAGTGATTCATTGTTGACTGGTCGTTCTCGGCGCCTACATTCACGGTACCGGCCCTCTTACGCGAGTTTTCATCAGTGAGTTACACAACTGCATGAATTTGCAGACAAGACAACATTTTTTTCTCCAAAGCCAACACCTGAATGAATATTAGGTAGATATAACAAGCTTCAATATATGAGCAAAGTATTTCTTCCTCACTCGCTTACGCGAATATCTCTCTTAATAATATACACGTGTTTGGCCAGGGGAGAGGAAAACTTCAGAAAACCATCTACTCGTCTTAAGTCGGTTTCCCGACTGCCAATAATGGTACTTTTCTTTCCGAAAATTCTAATACGCTAGACTTTACGTTAGAACCTTATGCTATAAGGCCAGTCCTAACAGACTGGTCCATATATTCCATATTGTACCCTATATTCAGCTAAGATCCCTAAAGTAACCTATTTTCAAGATTTAGCCCTTATGGTACCCTATCTGTAGATCATAATGGAACTTCCAAACAAATTATAAAAAGATCAAAGCTCCCAAGAGTCAGGAATTTTGAAAAGAAATATAAAATCAGAGAATTTCTGTAAAAAGTAACTGTAAAAAATAATCAGGGCTGCCAAACAGTCACTATTAGTCACTTTTTTCTCAAATTACTTTCAAGTTACTTTTTAAAATGAAAATATCACATTAGTCACTTTTTTCAATAAATTAGCTCATTGGTCTATACCTATTTCTGAATTGTCTGAAATTCTTTTGAAATGTTTTAGGCTATTTTTAAAGATATCGAAAAAATTTTAATAGATTGTAATCATTCAAATGGATTTTCAAGATTGTAGGGTATTTCAAAACTTCTAAGGGATTTTCAGGAGCTTTTAATTTGAAATATTTTAGAAAATTCAAAAAGATTCCAAGGAATTATTAATTAATTTCATTAATTAGAAGGGATTTGAAAGCGTTGGAAATATTTTAGGGTAATGCATTTTGTAGAATTTCGGAAGATATGGAACGATATTACAGGACCTATAAGGTTTTAAGATATTTCGAAAGATTTCATGGGATTTTATAAGGTTTCCGAGGATTTCAATGATTTTAAGGGATCTCAAAGCTCTCTGAGTATTTTAATACATTTTCCAGGATTCCAGGAAATATTATCATAGGATTTGACGGGATTTTATAATATTTTAGTGGATTTCAAAAAATGTATTCACGAGAACTGAGGTATTTTCTAGGGTTTCAAAGATTTGAAGAGATTTGAAATTAGTTTATGGAATTCCTCTTGAATTCTTATTAATTCTTTGGAATTCATTTGAATTTTTCAATTCACTTGAATTCTTTCAAATTTACTCAGTTTTACTTAATTCAATGGATTTTAAAAATTTTAATTGGTCCTGAAGATCAATTGATAAAATGATCGAAGGATTTGAAACATTTTAAGCTACTTTTCTAATTTTTTGGAATTTTCAAGAGATTTAAAAAATTTCAAAGGATTTTAAAAGATTTTGAGGAAATTCAAAAGATATCAAAGGATTTGAAGTATTTGAGGAAATTTTAAAACATTTCAAGGCAATTTCAAGAGACTTTAACCATTTTAAGATTTCCAAGGGTTTGAGTAATTTCAAGTAATTCTAATATTTAGAGATATTCACATATTTTGTTGCAAATTATTTGAATTTCGCCCTGAATTCTTCCTAATTTATAATGATTTCTTTCAACTTCTTCTCAAATTCGTAGGCATTTCATCAAATTCTTTTGGAATTTAATTTCTTGATTTTTTTAAACTCATTTAAAACTTAGTAAATTCAATGAATTTTTTTATATTTTTGAATTATTGCCAATTCACTTAATTTCTTTCTAAATTTAGCTTGATTTTTCATGAATTTTATTTTTTATAGATTTATATTTTATAGATTTTATAGAATTCTTATTTCCCTTGAAAATTCCTTTACAATTTTACTGAAATAAATAAATTTTTTGAATTTCATAAATTTTTCAAATTTATTTGATTTCTTTTCTATTGTTTTGTAATCATTAGTCACTTAATTGGTTAGAAATTAATAGGGTTTCAAAGACTTGAAGAGATTAATTTTTTTTTTTAATTCAGACTGAATTCTTATTAATTTACCCGTAGTTCTTTTAAATTCTTTGGAATTCTTTTGAATTTTTTTAATTCACTTTATTTTCTTTAAATTTACTCAATTCTACTTAATTCAATGTATTTTTTCAAAATTGTTGAAAGTTTTTATTTAATTGAACCTGAAGTCTTTTAACCGCACCTTGAATTCTTATGCATTTCATCAAATTCTTTTGAATTCCCTTTAGTTTTTCTAGGCTCATTTCAAATTTACTGAATTCAATTTTTTTATCTATAAATTGTCTTTAATTCATTTTTTTAATTCACCTTGAATTTTTATGAATTTCGTCGAATTCTTTTCGTTTCCCGTAAATTCCTCTAAATTCATCCAATTTTACGGAAATGAATCGAATATTTGTTCCAATCCATTTGAATTCTTTCCCATTTAACTTGAATTGTTTTGAAGTCTTATAAATTTATCCTGAATTTGTTATCCTTTGAGCGCGGAAAATTACCCTATAAGCGTGAGAAATTTATTTTTAGTGAGTGAAGTTACTTCTCCAAAAGAAAATAATCCGTATTCTCATTATTTTTGTATTTAAAAATAATTTTAAGTAACCTTAGATTCACTTGTTTCATTGATTATAATGTAAATAAAAATATGAGTAAATTTTATTGTTAGTTTAACTATATGAAGGTAGATCTAATTATTGTTTCGACATAAAAAATATTTTGAAGGATTTAACTTAAATATAAAAATAGTGAAATTTCAAGTAAGGGCTTGTTTCTTCATCACGCTTATTATCTCATCACTTATTGTGATTAATATGAAGAGAAAAACAAGTTTTCATCTTGTTCTGAAATACATTTTATCAAAAAGTATGAAATTGAATAATTCCTCCTTTTTATTTTTCACTCGCAAACAAAAATCGGTTTATTTCAGAGCTCTCATAAAGCCGTGAGATATTTCAAAATTTTAGTTTCGAAACTTTCTGCAGTTTGAGTGATAGTTTCAGATCCAGGTTAATTGAATGAAACACTTCATGGAAACATACCAAACTTTCGTTATACACATTTCGATGAAAATTCACTGTATTTTTAATCAGAAATGATTAGATTTTGAAGATAAACAGTTTTTCAACACTTTGCGGTTTTCGAATTTTGTAGGGTTTTTACTGGAAATTAAAATTTAAAAAAAATCGTGATATTTTAAAAGTTTTTAATTTTCGAACAATTTTATGTTTTATCAGCGTTTTAGACACAAATGGCATTTTTAATAAAAAATTATAAGAATTGAAAAATATGTATAATTTTTCAACATCCTCAGGATATGTTGGTGTATTTCACCTAAAAGTAGTATTTTTGAACAATTTTGTATGGTCTTTGGGTTTTTCAATTAAAATAGACATCATTTTTTAACAATTTTATGTTACTTTGGCGTTTTACAACCAAAATTGGTATTTTCAAATAGAAATCATTATAATTTAATTAAGATTCAGAATCTTTCAGCAATTTTGGATAATGTTAGTAGTTTTTGTCAGAAATTGGTATTCTTGACGAAAAACCATGTTTCAAAGAAAATTCACAACTTTTCAACAATTTTAGGTTATGATATTGCTTTATACATCACTATATTTTAATAAAGAATTAATGTTCTTGTACAATTTTAGGTTAAGCTAGTGGTTTTCAGCAAAAATATCGGTGTAAATATCATAGAAGATTCAAATTTCAGAACATTATAGAAATAATAGAAAATTTTACCTATTTTAGACAAAAAAAATTAGGTTGAAAGGAAGATTTACAATTTAGAACAACTTTTTGTCACGTTGGTTTTTTTTTTATTGAAAATTGGTATTTTGTATAACCAAAGTTATAAGTTTTTTCTGATTATTGTTATTCTTCACATTATCATTCACAGTCATTAAATTCATATTTTTGGTTTTGTTGGCGTTTTATACCGGAAATTGAAACTTTTCATAAAAAATCATTGGATTTTAATTTTTGAAATTTTTTAGGTTTTGTTCACGTTTTACACCGGAAACCAGTATAAATTTTAAAGAAGATTCGCAAGTTTGGAACAATTTTAGGTACTTTCTATACAAAATCATCGGACTTCAAAGAAGATAATATTTGTTGTGAACAATTTTCGGTTATTCTCGCATTTTTCCTCAGAAATCGGTATAGATGTCAAAGAAGATTTACTACTTTAAAACATTTTTACGTTATGTTAACATTTTTCGCTGGAATAATTTATGATGTTAGAGATTGCCGATAACTGGTCAAATAATTGTCTGGATAAACGAGAAAAAATCTACCTCGGCCCGGATTTGAACCGGAAACGCTACTATTCCCGAGTATTATTCAGATTATTGTTTAGAGTAATTAAATTCATTTTTTTTGCGTTTTAGATGAAGATTTACAATCCTAAACTATTTTGTGTTATGTCATGATAGTGTTTTTGGTCTAAAATTGCTAATGTTAATAAAAAAGTAATTAGATTTCCAAGAACTTATACAATATTTTAACAATAATAGGGCGGTCCTTGCTTTTAATTTCTATTATTTTTGATAAGAGATACTATAAAATACAAAAATGTTACAATAATATTAATTTTATATTTAAATTTCGAAATTGCGCGAGAAAAAAAATGTGCGTGTTCGTTTTCTAGTTATTAAGGAAAAATTCCTTGAGCTATATCTGAAAAATGAAGCAGGCTTTCGTAAACTTTTCAAATTCAAGAGAAGCATCAATATCTCATAAAACCATAGGGTATACCTGTTCCTAGCTCGATAATTTTTTCAGTGTCTCGTAAAAAAATTGATGGAGGCTTTAGAATGCAAATGGCAATTTTCATATGCGACATAAGTCACAAATTTTCAATCATTGTTCACTGAATATTAAACTAGATAACATAAATTCTGAAAACTTGTCAGTTTTGAAGTGCATGTATACTAACATGTAAGATGTGGGTGAGAAACGATTTTGGTCATGAAAACAAGTCATGAAAGTTAATTTCTGCGTGCATGCGCCTCATGAGCTATACATAGGTTAACTCTACTAACACACATTCGTGGAAAGCAAAACGCATACACTTGTCTCACCTATTTCTCGGGTCGTTATTGATCACGTGGGGAAACGTCGACGCACGGGCCAAGGTATAATTCTCGGGCCAAGGTGTGCTCTATGCATGTTACATTCAGAGATTCAGAAACCGTATTTCCTCAGGACTGAGAATTTCAAATGCAAGCTCATGCTATTCAATGTACTTTAAGTCGCTCAGAAAATATTATATAGTCAAGTCTATTTCCGATCTTTTCTCCTAATATAGACTTCAATAAAAGACATTTATTTACAGGAATCAAGTACAGACATATCACAAAAAGAAAGCGATAATGAAAAAAGACGATAAGGATTGAGATGTTGAGTAGATACCAAATATAGTCAGATAGGTCAAGGGGCACTCCATGTCGCATTCGCAAAAAAAACTTACATAACTTGTTACACGTATAAAAACAAAATCTCAGGTGGTTTAAAATTTTTTCGAAATATAGAAGAAAATTAAGAACATTTCCAGAACAAATAAAATTTAATCAAGTCTGACGTTTCGTCATTAGTCATAGTAACCTCATCAGAAATCCATGGTTCAATCTATTGAAATAATTACATAAGAAATTACATAGAAAGTAAAAGTGTGTCAAAACACAATTTATTAATATCGAAATACAGTGACTTCGTGGTATTTAGAAACGTAGAGGTTTCTTAAATAAAAGAGTCAATTATATAGAAATATTGATATTAGCATTTTGAAAAAACCCATTTTTTGTCTTATATTGATGCGTTTTTCAATAAAAAGTTTAGGACAATACCAATCTTTTGGTGTATGGGATTATTTGACAAGAAATTTAAAAGTCTACTGGAATATATACTTTTTCCAAACCAGTTTGTGATGATACGGTTTGAATTTTTTCTGACAATTTTTAAGTTTAAAAAACTGATATAATTTTCAGATTCAACTGCAAACGTGAATTTCAACCTTTCGTGATAGCTATTAAAACAAGAAACAATGTTTTTAATTTTGTCTTTTGGAACAATAAGAAAAGTGTCATTAACATATCCTTCTTATTTTCGACAAAATTTTTTGCTTTTTTAATATTCTTAGCTATTTTCTTTATCGTTATGAGATTTTTTAAAATAATTTGAAGTTAAAGATAATATTTTGCGTCTAAATTCTTCTCTAGATTCAAATAGGATCTTTTCTAAATTGATTTTTAAATCTTTTACAATTTCTAACATTTGGATTTCTTTTTTTGGAACAGAAGACGAACTAAATTTTTCGCCAAGTCGAAGTATGTCAGCCACAGGTTCAGGAATTTTTTTTCTGACAAATTAACAAGCCAAGGATCAGGAAAAGAGTTTAATTTATGTTTATTAGTAGAAGGATTATTAGGATGAGTTAGTAGCAAATTTTAAAATTTTTCTTCAAAACTATTTCATCTTTGCAGACATAAGACTCATTAGATTTTTCAAATTCACAAATAAAGATGGCAAATTTCACATTAGGCATGGCTTTTGATTTTATTCTTCGAAATTTCAAGATTTTTTTGCAAAAAGTTCAAATCACACAATCATTTGCTTTTAAAATATGTTGTTTTTGAAAATAAATAAGACCACATGTATCTTACCGTTTTGAGGAAAAAAATAATTTTTGCGAACTTATGAGTATTTGAAATTTGAGTTGTTTTTTAAAAAAAAGATAAATTTCGAAACCTTTATAACTTTCAACGCAATTAAGATATTTGAATTTTCTTTTTCTGCCTCTGGTGTGATTAACTATCCAGTTTTGAAATCTGCCGTAAAATTAATAAATTGATGACAGATTTTTTTAAACTATTAAAGGCCGTTCACTTGCTGAAATTTTCTTGCAGAATTTGTTTAATTTATTTAAGCATAATTAAATAAATATGGAAAATATTAAAAATGCAAACCAATTCAAAATGCGATAAAACTTAAAAAAATAGTCAAGCATAATATATAAAATATATTAATTTTTTATGTATGTAGAAGGTTGCAGAAGTTCAAAAAAATTGTTAAGATTGAAGATTATCTTTTTTGAATCCGGCATATAATTCCCTACAAGTAATAAATAAATAAAGTCAGCTACTTATTTTAAAATAAAATAAATCAACATTTGCTACCCACATTTATTGAACAGTTTTTAACAAAAGAAAACTACAAAACATTTCTTATTAGACATATAGTACGAAGCGACAAAAAAAAGAATCAAGATTTCAGTAGTAGAGGTCAAATGTAGTCAGGCAAGACAAAAAATAGAACTAGGAAGAATAGAAGTGATGTAAGCAAAATTTCTGTTACTTTTTTCTTTTTATATATGTAACAAGTTGTTTGACTTCAAATAAATCTTTGAGATAAAGGTTTGTCTTTTGTGAATCCGGCATAGAGTTCCCTAGACGTAACAAATCAATAAAGTCAGTTACTTATTTGTAAATAAGAAAAATCAACATTTGTTACTTACTTTTGGTAAATAGCTTGTAACAAAAAAAGAACTACAAAGCATTTCTTATTAAACATACAGTACGAACCGATAAAAAAAGAATTAAGATTTCAGTAGTAGAGGTCAATTGTAGTCAGATAACAAAAATAATCGAACTGGGGAGAAGAGACGTGGTAGAAGCAAAATGTCTGTTACTTTTTTCTTTTTATATGTGTAACAAGTTATTTGAATTCCAATAAATCTTCAAGATAAAGGTTTGTCTTTTGTGAATTCCTCATAAAGTTCCCCACAAGTAATAAATCAATATAGTTAGTTACTTATTTTTAAATAAAAATACATCAACATTTACCACTCAATTCCAGTAAGTAGCTTTTAACAAAAAAAAAATATAACCCTATTTCTTATTAGATATACAGTAGTAAGTAATAAAAGACACTTATTAAGATTCCAGTAGTAAGGGACAAATAAAGTCAGGCAATGCAAGTAATAGAACTAAGAAGGAACTCAACGGGTTATCTTAGAAAAAAAATCAATATTTAGTTGCTTTATTTAAAGCAATTAGAATTGATCTCCTGTAATATCCAGTATTTATCTACTATTTTGATGAAACTAATAGAAGTACTGATAGCAAAAGATCTAAGACTTTTTTTCTTTTTATGTGTGTAACAAGTTGTGTAGGTTTAAAAAATCGTTAAAATGAATATATATCTTTTGTAAATCAGGATTGTATTTCCCCACAATTAATACATTAATAAAATCAGCTTCTTATTTTCAAGTAAAGGAAATCTTTATTTGTTACTTTTAGCAAAAAGCTTGTAACAAAAGAAAACTACAAAATTGTTTTTAATTAGACATTCAGTACCAGGCAATAAAAGACAAGTGTTAAGATTTCAGTGGTAGAGGATGAATATATCCAGGCAAAAAAAGTAATAGAACTAGGGAGGAACTCAGCAGCTTATTTCAGAAAAAAATCAACATTTAGTTATTATATTAAAAGCGATTGGAATGTATCAACTGTACTATTTAGTATCTATATATTATTTTAATGGACAGAGTAGAATTGGTGGAAGCAATATATCTGAGCCTCTTTTTTCTTATATGTGTAACAAGTTGTGCAAGTTCAAAAATATCGTTGAGATGAATATTTATCATTTGCAAATCAGGAATAAAGCCAAGCAATAATAGACAAATGTTAAGATTTCAGTAGTAGAGGTTACATATAGCCAGACAATATGAGTAATAGAACTAGGGAGGAACTCAGCATCTTATTCTAGAAAAAAATCAACATCTTTTTTTTCTTATATGTGTAACGATTGGTTCAGGTTTAAAAAAATCGTTGAAATAAAGGTTTGACTTCAGTGAATCCGGCATGGAGTTACGCAAGTAATAAATGAATAAAGTCATCAACTTTTTTTTTATTCAATAAAATCAATATTTGCTGCTCTTTTTTAGTAAACAGCCTTCAGCAGAAGGAAATTGCAAGACTATTTCTTATCAGACATATAATACCAAGCAATATAAGGCTAGTTATAAAATTACAGTAGTGTATGCTGTATATAGTCAGACTAGAAAATTAATGGAACATGAGAGGATTTCGACGGCGTATTTTATAAAAAAGTAAACTGTATTCAGTATCTATCGGCTATTTCGATGAAAAGAATAGGAGTGGTGAACTCGATCGAAAAGTGGTTTCCGTTAGGTTGGTGGACTCGAATCGCGAAGGTTGTAAAACTCGAGAAGCGGAAATTCGAGACTACAGGAGGTACGATTAAAGGAACACGATAGGGGCGTAAGCGGGTTTGGTACTCGATTGACGTTAATTCAGTCTCTGAGTTTTCTCGCGACTCGCTGGGAAAGGAAGTTTTCATCTGGATTGGAAGTAATTCCTTTGTCATATTTTTAAAATAAGGTATTCTTCACTTTGACATTTACATTCATATGCAAAAATTTCTCCTTCAGTTTCTTCAAGAGGAATTCGATTTGGAGAATAAAAGTCAAGTAAATATCTTACAAACTAGGATATGTAATTTTTATACAACCATATTGCACAATCTTTAGGATTGTAATTTTGTTCTTAGCTGAAAGAATCTAGAAAAAGTGTTTGATAGGTCTTTGAAAAAAATGTATTTGTTTTTCAAGTTTAACTTAAAATATGAAAATAGATTATGACTTCAAAGAAAATACATTTTTAACTATGCAAATACAGTAACTGCTTGGTAGAAGCGCCGTGCCAGGAAATCTGTCAACTGTTTCGACTTTTTTGATTAAAGATTCGGAAGTTAGCCAATAAGGCCATTGAAATGAACCTTCGCTTTTCTTTTCTGATTGGTAGAAGCGATTCAACAACTCACGGTCGTTGTAATACCAGAGTTGCTACAGGTCAGGGAATTCCAGAAAGTCAGGAAAGTCAGGTAATTAAAAATTGTTCAGTAAAAGTCAGGAAATGTCAGGAAAAACCTGAAAGAGTCAGGGAATTTTCGATAAACTGAAGTTGAAGTTTAAAAGTCGTCCACAAATAAGGTTTTTTTTTAAATTTTCAGTCCACACTCCCACCATGTAAAATACTGTGAAATTTTCTCTGACGCCCCACAAAACCTTACCATGATTTTATAATCTTAGAGAATAAACATATGTAAATATAAATTCTTTTATTTGAATAAGCGTAATAAAATGAGATTTAGAAAAGAATGTGTGTTAGTAAAAAGCAAGTCTTACAAACGTATAATTTCATAATTTTTGTAGTTGATTATTCACTTTGTGGTTACAAATTTTATTATTTAAACAAAATTCAACACTCCTGTTAAAAATTCATGCTTTTTCGTTGAAAATATAACTTCCTTTTTGAAAAATCGCGTTTTTGGTTGATAATTCAACTATTTTAGTCAGAAATTAAACTATTTGGTTGAAAATTAAATTTATGTAGAATTATATTAAATTTTTGGTTTGAAAATTCAACGGCTTTGAAGAAAATTTGTCTTTCTCGCATAAAAATTCAACATTTTGGATGAATTTTTTTTCACTGAATAATATTTTTCGGCTACAAATTCAACGCTTTTATTGAAAATTAGTCTGATTTGTTTCAGGACTCAACTATTTTTTTTCTCCTTTTTTTTTGGTTTAAAATTACACTATTTGGTTGAAAAATTGTCTTTTTTAGTAGAAATCTAATCTTACTGATTGAAAAATCATCTGTTTTGTAGGAAATTGTATAATTTTGTAAAAAGTACATTTTATTTGGTTGAATATGATTTTTTTAGCTGAAAATGTGACTATTTTATTGCAGTTAAGCATTTATCTTTTTTAGTTTAAAAATCAACCATTTGTTGAAAATTTATGTATTTTGTTGAAATATCATCTTTTTTAGTAGAAAATTGATCTCATTATATAAAATTTCATCTTTTTGTTCAAAATTCATTTCTATGGTTGAAAGGTTAACTTTTCTGTTTTTTATTGAAAGTTTACTTTTTTTTCATTCGAAAAATCATGTATTTTGTTGAAAATTTTTCTTTCTAGGTATAAAATTGATCTCTTTAGTTGAAAATTAATTTCTTTTTTTAAATTAAACTTTTTTTAAAATATTTGTCTTTTATTGTTGGAAATTTTTTTGTACTAAAAATGTAACTATTACTTTTTTCCTTGAAAATTTATCTTTTTGAGTTGAAAATGTATTCATTTTGTTTAAAACTCATCTTTTTCAGTTTAAAATTAAATTATTTCGGTAGAAAATTCTTTTTTTGCTTAAAAATTAATAATTGTGTTAAAAATTCAAATTTTTTGTTGATAATTTATCTTTTTGGTTTAAAAATTAATCTGTTTTGGTTAAGGATTCAACTATTTTTTTGAAGATTCTTCTTTTTTTGGTTCAAAATTCCACTATTTGGTTGAAAAATCGTCTTTTTTAGTAGAAGTTCAATCTTAATGATTGAAAAATTATTTATTTTGTCGAAAATTGACTTATTTTGTAAAAAAGTACATTTTATTTGGTTGAATATGATTTTTTTCAAGCTGAAAATGTAACTATTTCATTGCAGTTGAGCATTCATCTTTTTTAGTTGAAAAATCAACCATTTGTTGAAAATTTATATATTTTGTTGAAAATTCGTCTTCTTTAGTAGAAAATTAATCTCATTATATAAAATTTCATCTTTTTGTTCAAAATTCATTTCTGTGGTTGAAAAGTTAACTTTTCTATTTTTGATTGAAAGTTTTTTTTTTTTATTTGAAAATTCATGTATTTTGTTGAAAAGTTGTCTTTCTCGGTATAAAATCGATCTCTTTAGTTAATTTTTTTTTAAATTGAACTTTTTTTTTAAACATTCGTTTTTTTGTATAATTTTTTTACTAAGGATGTAACTATTACATTTTTTCTTGAAAATTTATCTTTTTCAGTTAAAAATGTATTTATTTTGTTCAAAACTCGTCTTCTTTGAGTTGAAAATTAAATGAGTTTGGTAGACAATTCTTTTTTTTTGTTTGCTTCAGAATGATAAATTGTGTCAAAATTCAAATTTTGTGTTAAAAATGTCTATTTTTGACTCCAAAATCAATTTGTTTTGGTTGAGAATTCAACTCGTTTGTTGTACATTCGTATTTTTTTGTTGAATTTGGTTAAATAATGTGTTAGGTGGAAATATCAACTATAACACTTTTCGTTGACAAATTTTGTATCTCTTTGGTTGAAAATTAATTGTTTTAAATAAATTAGAATGTGTGAATGATATAATATATATATAATAAATAATAAATAATAATAAAATTAATCTTTTTTAAGTAGAAAATTAATCTTTGTTGAAAATTCATCTTTGTCGTTGAAGATTTAGCTATCTTTCTGAAAGTTCGTTTTTTGTGTTAACAGTTTTTACTGAACTAAATGTTTATCTTACTTATTAGAAATTTTAAGTATTTTGTTCAAAATTCGTATTTGTAGGTCGAAAACTAATCTTTTTGTTTGAAAATTGATATTTTTGTTCGGAAAATCAACTATTTGGTTAAATTTTGAACCATTTTGTTTGAAATTCAATAGCTCTAAGTTGTAATAAAATATATTTCTCTCCTAGGAGTGAGGTTGTTTCTATACCTAAAAGAAATATTTATAACGGGCAGGAAAAATGAAAAATTATTCAGCGTAGAGTCAGGGAATTAAGAAATTGGGATTTTGCAGCAGCCCTGAACATTCAAATTATTACTAATTTATTTTTCAATCTTCTCAAAAATAAAGTATTTAAACCACATTTTATTTTATTAGTGTAAAGAGGTAAAGTCATGCAACGACACTATTGAGTTATTAAAAAGACTTCATTTTTTAATTCACTTTCAAGTGCAAACAGGATAGTTAAAGAGAACCAGCCCTTCTTGAAAAATTATTCTCGACAATATTAAGTATGCAAAGTCCTATTTCAAAACTCAAACACAGTTTTAACATTCACCCTCCGTAAAACAGCCGACACTTTAACTCTAGCTCAACTGAGCTTTAAGCTAAGCTGATACTAAACTGCTTGAGCAAATAGTCAACGGTAGCAAATTTAAATAAATACTAATCTCAGTCCTGGGGTTTTCACTCTAGTACAAAATAAAATTTAAATTTCATGAGCAATTCTCTCGCAAGGCAAACTTCAAAGGGAACACAAAAGGGCACATAACGCACTTGTGGTATATGAATTTAGAGAATTTGAAGTCCTGTACAATTTAAAGTTTGAGAAGGAACGGTTTAGTTAAACTCCTTCCAACTTTGCTCATGCAAACTCGACTGTTCGGATTTAAGTAGTTGAAGGTGCTTTTAGTCAGACGAACTAACTACTCTTCATCAAGAGTCTTTATTTACCGAATGAAGTGAATATTTGAGATGCTGGAGCCACTTCAAGTTTCAAGAGTGATTGAATCTTCTAAAACTTGAATTGTAATCATAATTAATTATATACTAGAGAATGCCAGTATACCGATTTGTGTTTTTCATCAAGTAGTGAAAGTAATGTTTGTTCAGACACATATACTTCCCTTTATTATTAGTCTTGATTGGAACGTATCAATATTTATTTTTCTACTGAATTAATAAGAAGCATTTTTATTGGGTAATAAAACATCCCCTTTAAGTAGCAAAAGTGTGTTTTTGTTGGACAAATATACTTTGTAGACTGCAGGCTTCACACTCCCTTACTATTTGATACTTTTCCCGGTCTAGTAGAAGTGAAAGGTAATTATCAAGGTGAAACTGAGTGAAAAGTACTGATATTTTTAACATTTTTATTTTTTTTTTTTAAATAATAAATAATCGATAATAAGTATAGACTCAAAAAGTATTTCTGGTAAAAAAGTGTTTTAAGATAGTTATACCAAAAATAAAATCTCTGAAAAAATAGTTTTTCATAATTTCAATGATGAAAATGATATTACTAACGATGTCATTTCAAATTACAAGAACATTTATTCCAACAATATTTTTTGCAATTGAGTTTTTTCTCATTCTCGTTTTTTACCCATTTTTAAAAAATGGTTTAATTTTACTAAATAGTGGCTTCTTTTTCTAAGAAGCCATTCTTTACAACTCTACCATTCCCAATTTTGAAAGAAAATTTTTGTGTGGGTAAAATCGTTAAAAAAATGTTTTTTAGCAAAAATTTCTTTTAAAAAATCACTATATTGGAATATAATTGAATTACTTTAAAAATTGGAAAAATTATCGTTGCAGGGAATGGTTTCTCCGAAAAAAATGAGACATGATACAAGCAAAAGTAGGAAAGAATTCAATTAAAAACATTATCGTTAATATAATTATTTTTCATATGTCTTCTTTCTTTTATAAATCATCTTTCTTTGTTCATAAAAAATGACTGATGATATCATTCCTATTCTTGAAATCATAGAAATCTTTCTCTTTTCAGAGATCTGATTTTTCTCACAACTATTTTATCCGGAAATTCTGATTTTTTCAATGAGAATTCCGGTAACCCACATTTTCACAATTTTACAGGAGGAATATAAAAAGTTCATAAAAATAAAATTTTTAATCTAAAAGACATGAGGAAGCACTTTTGAGATAAATCAGTGCCGAACTAAACCCTAGAAAGTGTAATTGGAAAACATTAAGTTCTGAAAAAGTGTAAGGAGAATTTTTTCTTCGCTCGAGATGTACGTTTCTTCAATTTTTGATGGTGATAAAAAATAAAATTCTTAACTTAAGAAAAGTGAGAATTTACTTTCTAGCTATTCAGTTGCTGAATCGGCACAAAAAGTTTATTTAAAAAATATTATTTTGTTTCAAGAAAATAGAGAACGAAAATTTTTTTCATGAAGGTTTATGTTTTTTCAACTGTGAACGGTGATAAAAAATCTAATTTTCAACAAAAAAAGTGTGAATTTACTTTCTTTTAGATTAAAAAAAAGTATTTTTCGAGCTAATAATTTCATTTTCTAAAAATTTTGGGTTAGGTCCTTATGGTATAATATCCTTCAAATATTGTTTCTTACTTTAATTACTTCAGTTACAAAAAAAGTTCTAAAGATAACGTTCTGCGTATTTAAAAATTAAAGTTTATTTCAAATTCAAATGAAAAACGTACAATCTATCATACTTCCTTTTTTTTAATGTATTTTATGATACGCTCAGAGCATAAAAAAAATTGTTTCTTTTTAATTCATTTTCGAAACTACAAGTTTTAGCTACAGAATGAATTACGAGAGAAGAATACATTTCACTCTAAAAATGTGATATTTATAGACTACGTATAGAGGAGAAAAGTTGGATTTTTTGCGGCCGACATTTCCTACTATAGGATCAATACGGGTGAATGCGATAACCAATACTAGAGATGCAAGCATCCCGATTTTTGTTGTCCCTTAAGTAGTTAAAGCCGGAATCAACCAGACGAGCGTACATATTTTTGCTATTAGTTCTGATTGCTGCGCGTCAATGTTTATTATTCTACGGAATATATAAGACGCATTTTTATTTTGTAATAACACATCTCCTTTAAGTAGTAACGGTGGGTTTTGGTTGGACAAATACACTTCCTAGACTGCAGGTCTCACACTCCCCTACCATTAGCTACTTTTCTCACACAAGGCTATTATTTTTTATCATTAGTCCTTTTTTATCGAAACCATTTCACTTTTTTGTACAGAAAAAAACATTCTTTGAAATATTTTTGCAGACAATATTTAACTTTATTATGAAGAAGAGAGCTTTTCTTCACATTCGCTTGTAAATTGTCGCTATAAAAAGAGATCAAGAAAAAAATGATCTAAAAAAAATTAATACATTCGCTAATGTTTAATTTTAGAGAAAAATTAAACAATGAACAATTCTTCAAAAACTAAATAATCATAATTCATTATTTCCAAAAATACTAGGGATGCAAGCATACTTATTTATGTTTAGCCTTAAGTAGTGAAAATAGGATTCAGTCGGGCAAGCATGCAGTCTTTCATTATTATTCTTGATTAGTACCTGTCAATTTTTATTATTCTACTGAGTAAATAAAGGGGATTTTTATTTGGTAATAAAACATCTCCTTTAAGTAGTAAAAGTGGGTTTTGTGTCACTGAAGGCCTCGCACTCCCCTACTGTTTGATACATTTTCGCTCGAGGCTACTGTTTGGCTACTTTTTTCGGGTTTATACTCCTAAAAATTACTTTTTTGGTCTAGTGCATGTGAAGACTTATTTTTAGGCTCAAATCGAGTCAAAATTACAGATATTTGTGACATTTTTATGTACTTTTTCAGTTAAAGGATGAATAATCTATAATAATTATACAAAAAAAGTTGTGGTAACAATTTCTTTAACCGAAAAGTATGATTTTTTCAATCTGAATTCCGGTAAAAAAAAGACTCCTGGTTAAAATCAAGAGAATTTCTTATAAGTTTATATTCAACTCGACATTCTGATTATTCTTAAGAAAATTTTTATTGACTGACCATATTGTGTACATAATATACTGAAAGTAAATTAGTTTTAAAACATAATAGTTTGTAATTGTGTCATCCGGTCTTTGAATTTTTTACATTTTGTTCTGTTTGAAATTATATTTTCCATCTGAAGATTTAACTATTCTACTTTTAGTTAAAAATGGATCGTTTTTTGTTAAAAATACAAGTATCTGGTTAAACATTAATGTATTTTTCAGAATCGAACAGTTTTATTGCAATTTTTTCTCTCCCCTGACTAAAAAATCTATCCAAGTTCAAAATGCAACTCATGTTAAAAAGTTGTCTTTGTTGCTTGACGTTAACTGTTTTTGATTACAAATTTAAATCTGTTCCGGTTCAAATATCAACTACATTTTTTGTTCATAATTCAGCTTCTAAGAAAACAAAATGTAATTGCTTGGTTAAAACGCAAACTCTATTATCAAAAATTAATTTTTATGATACAAGATTCTTCATTTCAGTTGAAAATTTATCTCCTTGGCTGAAAAATTAGCTATTTGGTTGAAAATTCGTTTTTAAATTGGATAAAAATTAATTGGTCTACCAGAAATTTACCTATTTCAGTTAAAACTTTAACTATTTTGTTTAAATGTTTTTTTGTTTGAATTGAATTGAATAATTCAATTTTTGGTTGAAAAATGATCTTATTTAGTTAAAAATTCCTCGTTTTTGGTGGAAATTAATCTTCTTGGTTCAAAATTCATCTTTTTGCTTGATAATTTAACTATTCCAGCTGGGAATTAATAATTTTAGTTGAATATTAAACTATTTTCTTTTAAGCAACTTTTTTTTGGTTGAAGTTTTTTTTAACTGAAAATGTAATTACTATTCCAATTGAATATTTCGTCATTTTGATTAAAAATTCATCTCTTTGGTTGAAGATTAATTTTCTGAACTAAAAGTTTAACTGTTCAATTTTTGAATTTTTGATTGACAATTTATCTTCTTTAGTAGAAAATTCATGTATTTTATTGAGAATTCGTCTTTTTGTGAAAAAGTCAACTATTTCACTTGAAGATTCATCATTCTAGTTGAAAATGCATCTTTTTGCTTTGAAATTTAATTATTCCACTTAAAGCTTCATTATTTTATTCGAAAATTCATCAGTATGTTTAAAAATTTCCTTCTTTAATTAAAAATTAAAGTACTTTGTTGAAAATTGATCTATTTTCTTGAAAAATCCTTTTTTTTTGTAGAAAATTAATCTTTATGTTTGAAAATTAATCTTCGTGTTTCAAAATTCCTCTTTTCGGTTAAAAATGTAAGTAATCCAGTTAAATATTCATCATTTTAGTTAGAAATTCATTTTGTTGGTTTAAAATTCATCTATTTCAGTTGAATATTTATTATTTTATTAGTAAATTCATCAGTTTGGTTCAAAATTTTTATTTTTTGTATGTGGAAAATTAGTTTTTTAACTAAAAATTTAACTATTATGTTACAAATTGATATTTTTCAGTTTAAAATTTAAATATTATGTTGATCGTTAAAAGTTCAACTAATTGGTTAAAAATTCATCCATCGCGTTTAACCTAAATATGCACTACATTTTAACTATAAGAAGAAAGAATAAAAACGGGTTTAAAATACTATTCAAGTATGTGAACTTTAGAGAAAAATTTTTAAAAATGATCAATTATGTTTTCAGGATTATTTAATTATTTAATTAATCGATGACGCTAACATATTTAAAAATATATTGTATTAGAATTTGTCTCAGTTTCCTAAATCAAACATATTATTTGCACCCCTGGGAACTGGAAAGAAAAACATTATTTATGATAAACTTGCGAAACTGTATACATATTTTGAATCAAATTGTTTAGAAAAATGCGAAGTGTTTGAATGGCTCTGTACTATGAAAAATTATACTTGAAAAAACATGAGATACCTGGAGAAAACCCGGAATTGTCAGGTAATTTTTTTTCAGGATTTGAGTAGACACCTTATAATAAAACATATTTTTTAACCTTCAAGTATGGTCGTGTGGTCTCGCAGATCACACCATGCTTCTGATATGTGTGTGCATTAGGGTGGTCCAAAAAATTTGTTTTCGAATTTTTATGGGGACAGCCCCCAAATTTGTTCGAATCCACCTAAAAAAAAATCCATTTTTTTGTTTTGAAAAAAAAAGATATTTGGGGGTGCGGCAAGCCCCATGAAGTTCTACATGCATTCCCCATAAGAAAAAAAACGTTTTTGTAAATCTTATTCAGAATCCTCAATATTATTTCAATCGAGTTGAAACTCAACATTTCTCTTAACAATTAGCCATAGAATACGAATAAAATATCACTTTTCAAATATCACCCCCATAAGTCTGTTTTATAGTGTCCCAAAGAAACCCCATAAGTGAAAAAATGGGTTTCGCGAGTTTTTGGCGCTAATTATGATTTTTTGCGGTTTCTTTGATGCGAATTGTTTCTAATACATAAAATATTACTTCATACTGAAAATTAGATATTTTCATGAATTTTTTAAACAATTTATTATTGTTTTTAGAAATTTTCTCATAGAATGGTGTTAGAAAGACGCGGGTTTTTCACAAATTTTCCCTTTGTTGTCCAATTTTCAATTAGAGGAAAATGATAGTTCATCAATGTTAACAATAGTGATTATTTAAACAGTGTATTATAATTACTAATAATATTATATTTGAATAATGCTAGAAAGATGTGGTTTTTTTAGATTTCTGGCTTTTTGTCCAATTTTAATTTGCAGTGAAGTAACAATAAATTCAAGTTAACAAAATAATCGTTCAAAGAATTTATTATAATTATCAATAATATTATATTTGAATAATGTTAGTAAGATGCGGTTTTTGTTGTTGAAATTTCTGGCTTTTAGTCCAATTTTCATTTAGAGTAATTAATTAATTAAATTAATAATGAATTCAAGTTTATAAAATAATTGTTTGAAAGATTTATCATAATTATTATTAATATTATATTTGAATAATGCTACAAAGATGCGTTTTATTTCAATTTCTGGCCTATTGTCCAATTTTCATTTGAAGTGAAGTGATAATAAATTCAAGTTAACAAAATAATTGTTTAAATAATTTATTATCATCGTTAATAATATTCTCTTTACTTAATTGATAGAATGTTGCGGGTTTTTTTTTGAAATTTTGAACTGTTTGTTTATTTTTTATCAGGCGTGACTTTATAACTAATTAGATTCAGCAAAAATAATTGTTTAAACAAATAATTATTGTTTATGACGATCTTGATCTATATCGATTGCGCCTGAAAGTTGCGGTTTTTCGGAAATTTTTACTTTTCTGTCCTTTTCTGACTTAGTGAGGTAATAATTAATTAAAGTTAACAAAGAAGTCGTGGAAACAATTCAATACTGTTTATAACTATCTTTTCTCAGATAAGTGCTAGAAAGTGTCGGTTTTTTCTAAAATATTTGACATTGCATCGCCTTTTTATCTATGAACAAATAATAAGTCAACCACAACAACAATGATTTTTCGACTGGTATATTTTTGTTAAATTAATTATTTTT
Organism: Andricus grossulariae; assembly: GCA_011634705.1. Lineage (NCBI taxonomy): Eukaryota > Metazoa > Arthropoda > Insecta > Hymenoptera > Cynipidae > Andricus > Andricus grossulariae. The sequence goes on along the minus strand of JAABKJ010000506.1, from coordinate 10,819 downwards.
GCTCTTTTTCCAATGCTTAGAAAAATAATTTAGAGAAAAAAGCTATTTTACACAAGAATCAAAAACAAAGAATAGAATAACAATAGCAATTGCTGCATTTCTGACACCTCACTGAAGTCTCTCAGTAACTTATTTAAGGGAAAGTTGTATTCATATGATCCGTGTAGAAATTTTAAAGCGTATTTCAAATATCTGTTTTATTTCAGAATATTAAATCATCAGAATATATATTCACAGAAATGAAAGAGGTTATTTAAAATATAGTTTTCTCAAATGTTTATTGATTAACCGTTAGTAATTAATTAGGCGGAGCAAAGTAAATGATTTTAGAAAAAACAGCCACTTTTTAGCACTTATCTGAGAAAAGATAGTTAAAGACAATATCATATTGTTCAAGCAACTTTGTTGTTAACTTGAATTAATTATTACCTCACTAAGTGAAAAAGGGACAGAAAGGTAAAAATTTCCGAAAAGCCGCAACTTTCAGGCGCAATCGATATAGATGAAGATAGTCATAAACAATAATAATTTGTTAACAATTATTTTGTCTAAATTCAATTAGTGATTAAGTCATGCCTATTAAAAAATAAACGAATAGTAGAAAATTTCACTCCAAATGGAAATTGGACAAAAAGCCAGAAATTTCAACAACAAAAAACCATATCTTTCCAGCATTATTCGAATATAATATTATTACTCATTATGAGACATTGTTTGAACAATCACTATTGTTCACATTGATGAACTGTTACATTCCTTCAATCGAAAATTGGACAACAAATGAAAAATTTGTGAAAAAACCGCGTCTTTCTGACTTGATTCTATTTGAAAATTGCTAAAAACAATAATAAATTGTTTGAACAATTCATAAAAATATCTGATTTTCAGTATAAGGTAATGTTCTATGTACTAGAAGCAATTCGCATCAAACAAACTGCAAAAAAATCATAATTAGGGCCAAAAACTCGCAAAACCCATTTTTTCACATATGGGGTTTATTTGGGACCCCATGAAACAGATTTATGGGAGTGATACTTTAAAAGTATTATTTTATTCGTATTCTTTGGCTGATTGTGAAGAGAAATGTTGAGTTTCAACTTGATTGAGATAATATTGAGGATTCTGAATAAGATTTGAAAAACGTCTTTTCTTCTTATGGGAAATACATGTAAAGCTTCATGGGGCTTGCGGCACCCCTGAATATATTTTTTGTTGAAAAAAAAAATGGATTTACTTTTAGGTGGATTCGAACAAATTTGGGGGGTGTCCCGATAAAAATTCAACAACAAAAATTTTCCAATGCATTTTTGGACCACCCTAGTGTCCATTCCCACACTTGTGTACAATATTATTAATAGTAAAAGTTGATGACAAAAACTTTGTCACTTATTTAATTAGATATAAATATATCCAGCGGTCTGTGAGACCTGAGGTCCACCTTAGTGCAAAAATGAACTCATTTCTGTACTTAAAGTTTAAGTAGTAAAAGTGGGGTTTGGTTGGACCAATCTACTTTTCAGACTGCTTATATGCAAATTTGAATTACATTTTTTCTCTTATGTGGTTTGAATGGTGGTATTGAGATAGGAGTCTTGTCCTTCAGCAGGAGGTAAATTAGCAAATTGAAGAGGCGTTGACTGGTGTGAAGAGGTTTCCTGGATAGCACTGTAGTTGTGTGGTGGTATGGTGGTTGGAGTTGGCAGAGGTGAAACATAACGAACCCGCAGGCAGACACTCGGTTGGCCGCAGTACCGGATATTACTGTTACGGAAGACTATTCGATTTGTAGGCAAACGAAGATTCATCCACCAATCCGCACAGGTTTTCGCTTCAATCTTCTAACACCAGCATTTAATTCGATTGATACAGACCTCATGCAATCGAAACGTATTTGCCCTCAAAAATTAATCTCACACCTTATCCTTTATTCGTCCGATTTCATTAGATAAAGAACTAACGAATTTACTAATGCTATTATATAAGTCAATTAGCCTAGTCAACTAGTCTCTGGATTTTTACCTTCTGTCTTTAAAAATATTATTAATTTAATAATCAATTATTGAACATATTTTTAAATATTAGGTTTGATTATTTTTTGAAACGATAATTGAAGCCATTTGTCAGAAAGTTGTTTTTCAATCAAAATTGAGAAAAACATTTCTTATAGAGAAAAAGGGATCTAACAAATAATTCTGCTAAGATCCCTTTTCGGTAATGCAAAATGTGAATAATACAGAAAATTGTTCACTTTATTTTATCTTCTTTCATTAGTGATATTTATTGAAATTTTTTATTTTTCATGAAACTTTGATCCGTTTTTTGAAATGAGATATCAGTTTATAATTTGGCTGGTATTTTTATTTAATGACGTGTTTTCTGTTTTCAAATTTAATAAAATTATTGTCCTTGCACGTGGTTGAACTTATTTTTTGTTTTTGATTTAATTTAGGCAGTTTTTATTGCATTTCAGGTTTCAAACTCTGATATCAGCACACAGTTTGAAAATTAGTTAGATCCCTATCTAATAATCATCATACTTTGTACCTGATCAATTTTAAGATTAATTATACATTACTAGTCTTCTTTTAATTGAAGAATTTAGCAGAAATCATGTCCTTTTTTGCATATTGAGTTTAATTTTCAACAAAAAAATACTTAGGCTTCTTTATGACATACGGTTTCAATCAATAAATAATAATTTCGAATTGAAAGCGTTTGAAATCAAACAATTTTAGATTATGTAAAGTTTTGAAAACAAGTACAACACTTCAAATGAAATGAAAAAAACTTGAAATTGTATCACTTTCAAATATAAGAGTTTAAAATTTGATAATTTGAAATTTCAGGATATGATTTTGGTGTCTGGTAAAAATCCTTAGGGAGGAGTTAAATTTGTATCAGTTTTAATTAAAAGCGTTCAAAATTGAACAATCTTTATCAATTAAAGAATCTGGAGATTAAATGTTTACAAATTTAAATTTTGGAAACAGGGCAATTTCAAAATGTTAAGGATTGAATAATTGAAATTTTGTTTCCACCACGTATCTTCTGCCCAGCTCGATTATTTTTCTTGTCTGACTAGATTTCACCTCCACTACTGAAATATTAATTATTTTTTTATCGCTTCGTACTGTATGTCTAATAAGAAATGCTTTGTAGCTCTTTTTTTGTTTCAAGTAAGTAAAAATAATAATCATAAAATGAAAAAAATTAAAAAATGGAAACTTAAATAAAGTTAGTTAGTTAGTTCACATGAAAAAATAGCTTGAAATAGGTTGAGTGATTTAAATACTTATACAAAATAATGATTAAAATTTTTTTGAATTGGATCATTTGAAATTCAAAGGAATTGTTCACACCTCCAAATACACCTTCAGATATTTTTGGCTGAAAAAAAAATTATGAGTGATGTTGAAGCGATAAAAAATAGAAAAAAGTATTTTCAAAGCCTCAGTGATAATTTAACTATTACAAGAACAAAATACTTGAAAAAAAACTTAGTCAATCGGAAAAAAATCGGAAAGCGACCGTCAAGGGTTAAAAGTGTTCAAAATTCAATAGTTTAGTATTGAAAACTTTTAAATTCAAAAACTTTCGAATTCGACGCGAATAAAATTTGAAAATTTAAAACAAAAAGCTAAATGGAATGTTTCAAAGGCAAAGCTTCCAAAATTTTAAATTCCAAATTGTCATTAGATAGAAAAAATATGATTTAAAATTAAAATTGATTAGATAAATTTTTCTAAGTTCAAAAAATTAATTTTTCTCATTTATTACCGTTCAAAATAGAGTGATTTTGAATTATAAACCATTAAAATTAAATTTTTTACAGGAAACGTTCAAAATAAAAAGTAATTTTAAGTAGAAAAACCTGAAAATTGAAAATTTGTTACAACGGATCGTTAAAAATTAAACGAATCTGAATTTTATTTAAAATTGAAAAAAAGTTTATTCACTAAGTATTGTGTCATTAACATTTTTTCAAATTCAATCCATATAAAATTTCAATTATTTTAAGTAGATTGAAATTGTTGAAAAATGTATGATTTTCAAATTGTTCTTTTTTTTAATAACAATTGGAAAATTAAAAAATATGTAAGGGAAAAATTAAAAATTCAGCGTTCAACATGAAAATTCAAAACTTTCAAATTGTAATCATTCAAAATTAAAAGAATTATTCAACTATACTGACGTGTCAATTTCATATAATTTAATTTTCATATATTTTTATTTTAAATGACATAATTTCAAACTTTTTAATTTTAAATCACTGAATTTTCAACAATTTATTTAGAATTATTATTCATTCTGGAACTCTTCCAATCAAATATTTTTCATTTTTAAATGAATAATTTTTTCAATCTTCAATTACAGTGCGGACAATTTAAAGATATTACATTGAAAATTAAAGGTTGAAATATACAAAACCGGATCGCTATGAATATAATTTTCAAAATTGATTAGATAAATTTTTCTAAGTTCAAAAAATAAGAATGGAAAAATTTTTACCACGGAACGTTAAAAATTAAACGAATCTGGATTTCATTTGAAATTGAAAAAAAACTGATTCACTAAGATTTGTGTTATTAAAATTTATCAAACTCAAATCATTTGAAATTTTAATTTTTTTGAGGTAAATTGAAATCGTTGAAAAATTAATAATTTTCAAATTGTTCTTTTTTCAGTAACGATTGCAAAATCGAAACATATGAAACGTGGAAATTGAAAATTCAGCGTTCAACATGAAAATTCAGAACTCTCAAATTGTAATCATTGAAAATTAAAAGAAATATTCAATTATACTGACGTGTCAATTTCAGATAACTCAATTTTCATATATTTTTATTTGTAATAACATAATTTTAAACTTTTTAATTTTAAATCTTCCAATCAAATATATTTATTTTTTAGATGATTAATTCTTTTAATTTTCAACTACAATTCGGACAATTTAAAGATATCACATTGAAAATTGAAGATTGAAAAAAAAAAAGATAGCTACGAATCAAATTTTTGAAACCGCATAATTTTCAGCCTCTCAAATCGAAATTGATTTTTTAATTCATGTTCAAAATGTTAAATATTTTCGAATATTTTTAATTCAAAAATAATTTAATTTTCCATGCATAGTTCTAAAATCCTCTGATTTTTAAAGCTTGAATATGAGAAATTTTCTTAATTGTTTTGAATTTATTCTGGAGGCTAATTCAAAATTGTTTGACTACAAATCTCTTTGATATAATAACATCAAAAACTTATTGAATTTTAGAAAACGTCAAATAATTATTGCTAAGGATGAAAAAATCCAGAAAAAATAAGAAACTTCGAAGTTAATCAAATCTGTACACAGAAAAAAGATACGGATTCATTTTTGCTTCAGGTCATTTTCTTGCAAACTCATTTCGAACTTCAGTTATGTTTGCTCTCTTGATCAATTTTTAAAATTCAAAAGCACTCGAATTGGATTCAATATTTGTATTACTCAATGTGAACGAATTATATTTCAATTTTCTTTAGTACATTTCGACGCTCTGTCTCTGTTCAGAATGACACCTAATTTTTTCCTGTGTACTCTAAACTGAAGAAACATCAAACTTATGATGAGAGATGCTCACCATTCACTAAGCACTTTATCATCCAATGAAATTTAAATGCACTATTCGTCACTTCTGTAAAATATTTCTTGTTAGTCAGACGCGTTTAGAAAGTTTCGAGTGGCTCTTGAAACTTGAGTTTGGAAAACTTCCGTTTATATAGTGCAACATTCGTCATTCTCAGCCCAGGGAAGCTTTCATCGATCATTCCTTTTGCAAAAGTGTGCATTGATAATCGCTAGCCATTAGCCGCGCGTCGCATGTTTGCCAACGAATGGCGAGGGCTCACGTTTTTTTCTTCCTAGTTGCCTTTATTTCCGAATGTCAGTTGCTAATAGCCTACTCAGATTTTTTTTAAAGCTTTCTGGCTGTCGGATAATCCTTGAAGGAGAAGAACCCATTAATCTTATCCGTCGCCCCTTTCTCGAGATGGCTAATTTACATTTCAATTTCCATCTCACAATTATCATCAGGTCTTGGCATCCTTAAAAGCGGAAAAGCATGCTAAATCCTTAAAGCTTTTAGCTTTTGTGATGGTGTTTCAAAATGCACTTTTATCTTTATTTCTCCTTCAGAAGCTTTAACGCAATTTGTTGTATTTCACAGATGTTTTTTAAATTTTAAAGTAATTTCATTTAGGATAGTTCCAATCAAATATTAATTCAAGAATCGATTTGTGATCATTTTCTGGAAACGAAAATATAAAACCAAGGTTTCATCAGTTTTCATCAATATAAATCAACAGTAAGTTAGCAAAAGTCAAAGCCAAACTCGATCAAAATGCGTATTTCCGGACATGCAGATGCACATTTTTTCCAAAAGTATGACTAATCGATTATTTTATTCACTCTGTGACATGAAATGGTTTTGTTTCGTTAACCTGTTTTAACTTCAGAGACTGAATAGATTGTATAGATTAGTATCGATTCACTCCAGTAGAATTTGCTCAGTTTTCTGTTGAATGTAAAAGTCTGTATCTATTTTTTATTTCTATTAAAAATGATCATTCTCTAATCAGAAAACAAAAAATTTATTCATAAGAGCCATAAAAGAATGTATTTGCTTCATTAAATTCTGTTAGCAGTATATCTGTCCAATTTATCGTAAAAATTGAACTAAATTATGGAAATTATTATTTCTGTAATTCAACTTGTTTCTCACTTATTACAAAAACGTATTCTCATTCGCTAACCTTTCACAAAATCAATAAAAATTTCTCTCTCGTTGGATAAATCGATAAAATTTTCTTCTTTTATAGCTGAACCTCAGCTATGAGGCATTTAAAAAAAATGGCAACCGTCAGGGAATTCCTGTAAGAAGCACTTTTTAGAGTCACTTTTTAGAATGATTTCCAAAGATTTCAAAGGATTTGAAATATGTTTTGGTATTTTGAAAGATTTCAAGAAATTTTTAATAGCATTCAATAATTCGAAGGTTTCCCGAGGATTTTAAAGATTTGAAGGTAATTTTAAAACATCCAAGGAATTTTCAAGAGATTTAAATAATTTTGAGGGATTTAAAAAGGTTTCAAGGGATTAAAAAAAATTTCTCATTTCTTTGGTCAAAGATTTGATTTTTTTTTAAAATCCGTTGCATTTTTGGTTAAAAATTGATTTTTCAACTGAAAATTTAACTATTCCAATTTCAGTTGAAAATTGATCTTTTTAAATTTAAAATTAAACTATTTGGTTGAAAATTTACGTTTTTCAGTTGAAAGTTCAAGCACTTGGTTGAAAATTGATGTATTTTGTTGCTAATTTATCTTTTCTTTGTAGAAATTCAATCTTCTCGATTAAAAAATAATTTTTTTGGTTAAAAATTAAACTCTCTGGTTGAATTCTGAAGTCTTTCCTTGATTTTTTAGAAAATTCATAATTTTAGTTGAAAATTAAACTATTTTCCTAGTCATTTATTTTTTTAGAATTGAATTTCTTCACTGAAAATGTTACTATTCCATTTTTGGTCGAAGATTGATCACTTGTGATGAAAGTTTAACTAAATTTTGTTGAAAATTAGTTTTATTTTTGGTTAAAAATTGTTATTATAATTTCACTGAAATTTACTATTCCATTTTTAGTTGAATACTTGTCTTTTTTAGTTTAAAATTAAATCATTCGGTTTAAAATTCATCTGACTATTCATGTAACTATTTAATTTTTGGTTGAAAGTTCATGAATTTTGTTGATAATATTTTTTTTTTGTAAAAAATTAAGCTTCTGCGTTAAACAATAAACTTTTTGGTTGAATATTCATTTTGAAGATTCGTCATTTTATTTAAAAATTCATCCCTTCCGATGAAAATTGTACTATTTTTCTAACCATTATTTTTTTGGTTTGAGAATTAATTTTCTTCACTGAAAAATGTAACTAATCCATTTTTGGTTAAAAATTGATATTGTCGGTTGATAATTCATATATTTTGTTGAAAACTTGTCTTGTGTGGTAGAAAATGATTTTTTGATTGAAAATTCTTCTTTTTCGGTTAAGAATGCAACTCTTGGTTGAAAATTAATCCTTTTTGGTTGAGCACTTAAGTATTTTGTTGAAAATTCATCTTTCAGGGTTGATTTTACTGCTTTTTATTGAAAATTAAACATTTTTATTTTCAATGCATTAACTATTATATATTTCCTTGATAATTATTTTTTTTCATCTTTTTTTTTGAAATTCATCATTTTTGATGAAAATTTCTTTCTTTTCCAAAACTTTTTGGTTAAAAACTAAACTATTTTTTTGAAAATTTAACTATTTTGTTAGAAATTCTTTTTATATAGGAATTGATTTTCTGTCTACAAATGTAGCTATTTCATTTCTAGTTGAAAATTTTTATTTTGTAGATGGATGATTTGTCTATTTGGGTAGAAAATTAATCTTGTTTGTTGAAAATTTATAATTTTGGTTGAGGATTTAATAATTTTATCAAAAATTCTTCTTTTTTAGTCGAATTGAAATAGTTAAGAATTCGTTTTGCATCAGTTTTTTAAATTGACAATTCAACAATTCTATTTTTTTGAAAATTGATCTTTTTTTAGTTAAAAATTCAACTATTTCATCGAAAATTCATCTCTCTTGATTAAAAATGAACTTTCTTTTTGAAAATTCTTTTTTTCTGGATTAAAAATCAACCGCTTCCTACAAAATTAAACTTTTTAGCTTCAAAACTTAACTTTTTTTGTTGAAAAGTCGTCTGTTTAGGTAAAAAATATTTTTTTTTATTGAAAAATCACCTATTTAATTAAGGATTAAACTATTTTATTGAAAATTCGCCTTTTTTGTCGAAGTCAACAGATTATTAATTCATTTTTTGGTGTCTTTGTGTATAGATGAAAATTCATTTATTTTGTTAAAAATTCGTCTTTTGGTAGAAAATAATTCTTCTGGGTTGAAAATTTATCTTTTTGGGTTAAAAATTAAGATTTTTGGTGAGAAGTTCTACTATTTCGCTAAAAGTTTGATTATTTTGTTGAAAGATCAACTACATTCTCAAAGTCATTTTTTATGGTCGAAAATTCAACTGTTTTTTTTTCATCCTTCTGGATTGAAAATTCAACATTCTTTTTTTTTACAATCTATTTTCTTCATTGAAAATGTAACTATTCCATTTTTACTTGAAAATTGATATTTTTGGTTAAAAATAAAGGTATTATGTTGATAATTTATCTTTTCTTTTGTAAAAAATTAAGCTTCTGGATTAAAAAATAAACTTTTTGGTTGAAAATTTCGTTTGCAGCTTCATAATTTTAGTTGAAAATTCATCTCTTCGGATGTAAATTGTACTATTCTGCTAACCATTCTAAACCGTTTCTTAAAAAATTTAACTTTTTAGCTTGAAAACTGAACTTTTTTGTTGAAAAGTCGTCTGTTTAGGTAGAAAATTAATTTTTGTGTATTGAAAATTCAACTATTTGGTTGAGGTTAACTATTTTCGTAGAAATTCGTGTTTTTCTTCGAATTCAACAGAATAATAATTCATTTTTTTGTGTCTAAAAGTTAGTTTTTTTTTTAAACTGAAAGTTTAACTGTTCAATTTTCGGCAGAAAACTTATACTTTTAAGTTTGAAATTGAACTATTTTCTTGAAAATGCATGTATTTTACTGAAAAATCGTCCTTTGGTAGAAAATAATTCTTCTTAGCTGAAAATTTATCTTTTTGGGTTGAAAATTCCGATTTTTGGTAAAAAGTTATACCATTTCGTTAAAACTTTGATTATTTTGTTGAAACATCAACTACTTTCTCAAAGTAATTTTTTATGGTCGAAAATTCAACTGTTTTTTTTAAATTATCCTTTTGGATTGAGAATTCCACTACTTCAGAGAAGTCTCACGTTTTACAAAACCTTTTCGACCACCCTCCGATGTGACACTCTGTGACGTTAGGGCAGAACCCCCTCCGCTTTGGTGTGTCACGTAATATGTCAAAATTACTAAATTGAAATTCACTGAAAAAAAATTAGTTGGAACAACTAATAAAATTATTATTAAATTATTTTAGATTAGATTAGATTATTATTATTAGATTATTTATTAGATTATTTATTCACTTATTTTTTAAACTTATTTATTAGATTAGATTATTATTAGATTAGATTATTTGATTATTAGACAACTATTTTAGTAAATAATGGTACTGCTATCTAGTTAGTTGTGAGAACTATTTTTGTTAGTTGGGGCACATGCAGTTCACGTTACTATCTAATTAGGTACAATTACTATTTTAGTTTGTCAAAACGACTATCTGTATGTAGTTGAAATTACTAGTATAGTTAGTCATGTCTACTAATAAATTTGTAGGTATAACTATTTTCTTTTTGTTACATAGGGACTAATTAAAATATCTGTCACTATACTATCGAAATCTGAATTAAAAAGATTCTAGTCAAATGTCGGTTCAGCTGATAAGACGTTTGGAAAAAAATATGTCTCTATGCCCACTGGGATCCTTCTAATTGCAGATGCACTTTGTAGGTTAGGATTTTCAGTAAAACTTTAAACTCCTTTGATTTTACAATTTCCTATACATACCTTCGAATACTTCGATATAATCTCCAAATCCTAAACTTTACAATACTTCTGATACTCCATTATTTATATAAAAAATAAATGAGCTCTAAACTAACGAGACATCAAGTGAGAAGCGAGTCATGATGACCATGTCTAAACGTTCTCCCTATGTTGGTACCTTTGTCGCATTCTCAATCGTACCAACCAAGGTAGCAAATAAAATA
>JAABKJ010000505.1:0-49211 GCA_011634705.1 Andricus grossulariae | reverse complement strand
AAGAATGGCCCTCTTTGACGAAGAAGGTGTAGATCTCGAAACAGTAAAAGTGCGTGGATTGGCTTTCGCAGATGACATGATTGTTATGGCAGAATCAATCGAGGGCTTGCAAAGAATGTTGAATAAAATATCTATACCTTAAACCTATATACCTATCTACCGTTCACCTATATACCCATCCAACACATCACTACTTTTCAACCGAGTAATTAACGCCTACCCCAAAAGGGAAAGGACTTAATGATATAATAATAATGAATATTCGGAATTTTTCAAATAAAATAAACTCATTATTAGAGATTTATTTTCGATCTAAATTTTTCAAATGGTATTTTTGAAATTCATAAAAAAACATGAGTACATGGTTATAAGAATGATTTATTAAGTTTTTGTTAAATATATACAAAATTTCATTGTTCAATGACAATGGTGCAGAGCGATGATACAAGACGAGAATCTCTCTTCGAGGTGTTTAAAAAATCTATACAGACGTCCCTAATCTCGCTTTGCACCAAAGTCACCTGTCTTCGATTCTCGATTCAATTATTTATTTTATAAATAAATAATTTTCAAAACCGAGGGCGAAGTTTTGGACTCGAACGGTATCCTCAATTGAGAAGGCGACTCTATTGCACTAAAATCGCGACACCATTTACTATCTTTCTAAACCTATAGGAGAGTTTTTTCACTCCCTTTACGTCTTAGCGTTTCGGCGCTTAATAAGTTATTATCGGTTACAGTCGACTTCACAATTTATTCTTTTATTCTATTCCCTTTCGCTCCCACTCTTTTTATTTTTCTCACAGAATTATTCTTCTACACCCACCACCGAGTCCAACTCGCATTTTCATTTTTAATATCGATTCCATCTCTCTCTCTCTCTTTTTGTAATAATTGTTTACAAGTAGTATAGCTGTACGGCTACGATGCCACTTACTGACCGAGCAAGGTTCTGTTCTATGCTAGGTTACGACAACAGGTAATTACCATCGGTCGGTAATGCAGATTCACCATTGGTCGGTAAGTCGCACTGTCGCCGTAAAACTATACTAATTTTACCAATTTTTTTATATTATATTTCTTTAAACAGTAGTCACTATGTTCCAATTTTTTTTATTTTTGAGAAGAGAGGATCGAATTTCTCGCAGCACCCTTTAACAATTAGGACTAATTATCGTTTTAAGACTCGTAAGCGTTATTCGATTTATTCTGATAATAATTAGACTTTGACGCATCCGCAGGTTTCACACAGAGACAAAAGCAAAGTTTTCAAAATTCCTTTAAAAAAGAAACCCAAATAATAGAAATTTCTCAAAATATCCTTTCAAAAAATTCCCTTTAGTTTTTTTTTGTTTGTTATGGTTGGCAAATTTTAAAAACATTTGCAGTTCGGTTCAGTCACACGCTGGACGATACATTTATTCGCAGCATCATTGGAAGCACATAATAACCAGAATATCCCATGCAACTTGGTTGCTTTCCTTCGGTGTAAATATACATTTTGTTCACTTTTGCTGACCAAACGAATCGACAAATTTAAACAAAAAACTTATTCTAAACGATTTCTTTTAATGAAACACGAAGGCTCAGTAAGAAGGGGAATCGCTGTTGTGATGACTCTTGCGTGTTTCGTTTTGAATACTTAAGTTAAGGATCAGCGCCATCCCGCGGTTCCCGCGGACACTAAAAATGACTGAAAATGGGTAGAGCTACAAATCCCTGGCAGCGATTATTTTCAAGCCCTGTAGTGGGACACCGATTCTGTTTCGGAATCGAAATCGAACGAACCTCTCTTTCTATCTCCACACGTTGACAAAAGAGGTCCGTTCGATTTTCCACTTTCGACACGGTATCAGAGTCCCACCGCTGCTTCCCTCAATGGAAGGTGGACATGTCCGTTTCAAGTTACACATGCGCACTTCGTTGCACTATCAGCGCCATCTAGCGGCACTCTCAGAATTAGGAACATAAGTCTTCAAAACGATACATGGGACTGCCAGCACTAAGGGTATAAACCCCATGCGTTTGGCAAGCAGAGGTGAGAGAAACAACCTCCAAGAGACAGTACTCCCAACAAAGGCCTGGAGCAGTACTGCGCATGTGTGAAAAATAGCTTTCACTCAGTGGGGAGAAGAAAATAATTAGCTATTCCCTTCAAATCCTATTCTACACCAAGGATAAGGTTCGTATTGACGCATACGCAGTAGTGCACCGGGCCATCGTTGGGAGCACTACCAATATATTGTTAGTGTCTGTCAAACAGCAAAGGAGGTATCACTTCCACGCACATGCGCATCGCCGTTGTCGTATCACGTGTTATCCCCACTCCAGTGCCTGAAATTTGCCACAAAATATAACATAATGGAGTATGGCTCCTGCCTTTTTGGAGCGGGGATAATACGTGACACGACAACAGCAATGCGCATGTGCGCGGAAGCTTGCGAGCTTGACAAACACTTAAGATATCTTGGAGACTGTTTGTCCCACTCTGCACTTATAGTGCTCCAGGTCGTGTTTAGGCGATGCACAGTGTGATGTAGCGTTTGGGCGGAGTACAGTTCTAAGACGCGTTTGGTCGATTCAAGCTCCAGGTCCTAGGGTTAGACACAAGACCTGGAGAAATACAGCAAGCAAACGCGACGTGGTATTGTACACCGCCTAAAATATTATTTTTTGGAAATAAATTCGTCAATAAGTTCAGTCTCTAGAAATCACACAAAAACAAAGTCGAGACGATCAAAGATCGATTTCAATCTACAAAACATGTTTCAAGTCCATCGTATTTGAGCCTTATATTTTTAGGCTATATATTTGAGGACTTATATTATGTGTCTTATGTTTTTGGGCCTAACTATTTAGGACTTGTTTTCCTTCAATTTTTAAAGATAGACTTAAATCGATCGTTGAAAGTTTTAGAATAACAATTAGCATTGCATACTTAGTTACGCGTTAAGATTGATAATATTTATAAGCTACGCAGAGACACTTATCACTCTAACGTTTGATTTAATAGTCGCGTAGAGGCTGATGACTTAAAATCTTACATCTAAGAGTGAGATTCTTCGGAGTTAATTAAGTTAAGACACGATTGTCGAAAAACGCCCACAATTTCCGAAACCAAGCTTTCAATAAATAATTTTTGGAAACTTAATTACGATACATTTTTACTATACAGCCTAATTTTTGTAAAAGTATCAATTTATAAAATAGATTTTGATTTTGGAAATCTAAAAGTATTCATATTAAAAATATTTTAGAGAATTCATCTGTGAACTCTTATCTACAATTTATACAATTTTAAATTTTTGTACATTCTTTACAACGTTTCATATATTCTAAATCATTTTTTTACATTTAAATTTTATAAAGTCATTTTTCAAATGGCAATTGAATTTGGTAATAAAATCGTGGGCGGTTTCATAGCAAGAGATTAAAATTAGAAGAGCGTATACCGGACTAGTGTTCAGTATATGTCATAAATATTAAGAAATAAGTTTTACTAGTAGTGACGATATTAAATCGACAAAGAGACTAAAGTTCGTTTTTAATCACGAATTTTCGCGATTCGTTGTATTCGTTGAGTTCCCGAATTCACTACAATGAAATTGTTCAGACCAAACAAAATAATACATTTTTGTTCAATATTGTCAATCCAGATTTAAAGAGCAAAATCATACTCATATTTTTGGAAGAATTTTGAAAGTAGTGAACTCGAAAGGATTAGATTAATACTAGCTGAGGAGATTACGTTACGAGTTAAGCGTGGAGTATTTTTCCTCCTTCGTTAAAAAAAGAGGACCTAAGGGCAGTTTTGAGGAGATAATCTTAAAGAGTGGCGGACAGTAATAAAATTGGCAGTTGAGCAAAGAAATATCCGGCTTCCTACACTTTTGCCGCAGGATTCGAGTCGAAAGTCTCACATGGAAAAACAACTTACTCCACATTTGATCAACAAAACGAGACTTTCAAAACATTGTCTTTTTTTAATTGTAACATTGAGAGGTGAAAGTATATAAAAATCGATTGAAAGCCTATTTTTTTGTTTTAATATAGGAGGCTTAGTTTTCGAGATATTGTAATTAAAAGTTTTAACGCTCGGACAGCCGAGCGTCACCGAAGCGTCGGTCGTCACTTGCGCGCTGGTAGCGTCAGTGGCGACCGCTAAAGGCCGCCCGAGCGCTGAACTTAACATTGCAATATCTCAGCAACTAGAGCACGTAGAAACAAACAAAAAAATACATGATGACTAATGGCTATAGTATAATACTTTGAAAGTCTCGTTTTATTCGTTTCTCTTGTTATCCACTCACACAAAGACAATATTTCTTTTGTAAATTCTTTGTGTGAGTGGATATCGAACTTCTCTAATCGCTCGCTCCGTAGTGGAGAAGTCGGGTTTAATTATTTAATTAATTATTTATAATCGTACATAAATAATGCGAGTCCCCGATATTTGAGGAATTAACTGCTGTGGCTGTAGGCGGTGTTCGTGTAGGGGCCGCTGTATATGGAGGAGCCCGTAGTCGAGACGCTCTTGTGCCGCTTCTTCGCCAAGACGAGGAAAATTGCTGCCGCTACGGACAGCATCAAGATTAGACTCGCTATGATCACCGTGATCGTGAAGGTCTTCGGCGAAATGCAGATACTGTTCGGATCATCGAACGCCTGAAAAAAGCTTTGTGTTAAAAGAATCATAAAAAAAATAGAAACACTGAAGGTCTGACCAAAAGTGAAGATAGAAGATAACTTTTTGGAAATAAGTTAATTAAAAGAGTTTCAACAAATTGAAACTTCAAAAGTTGAACTAATATTAGTTGTCCGTCGAAATTTGAGTCTATTTTGTGAGATTTTTGGGAAAATTTGTATGTTTGGTTATACCCTTTCTCTGAAGACATCTGCAAAGTCTGATTTGGCGCCCAGATCAGAAGCCTCGTTCACGTAAAGTCCACTGTAGACTTCTATCGTGGCTGGCGTGCCACCATCCATGCCCTCGGCTGCCTTCTTTTCTTCTGAGCTCGAGTCCCTGCGTCTTCTTTTTACTTCGTTGCACAATGGCGGCTGGAAAAAATATAAATACCTTCTGTGATACTCGCAACCTTAAGCAAGAAAGTAGATTTGCTCTCATCAATTTTAAAACCCTCTTCTTATGAATCGTTTCTTAACTTTAAGTATTTTCAATCAGTTCTTACATTTCTTTAAATAATCGATACTGGTATCGTAAAGATGAAATTTTTTCTAAACGTTATGTATTCAATCGAACGAAATGTATTATCACACTCAGAAAAAAATTCGCAAAACAAAATTATCTTTTTTGGGCTTAACAAATTTTTATGGTGCAAATAAAAGGTTTTGCTATGCAAAAAGCGAATTGGTTAAACCAAAAATATTTTACATCAAAAATACTAACAAAATTGTTTTTCGACCAAACCAAACATTTTTCCGAGTGCTTTTCTCAATTATGCTGAAAATGTGCATATATGTTGAAATAGAACATATTACAGAACATTCTAAAATTGAAAAATATTCGGAATAAAAATCACAGAATAATCTAAAAAATTCAAGAATATTCTAAGAAAGAGTCCAGAACAATCTAGAAAAGTTCAGATCATTCCAGAACACTAAAGAATTTTTGGAGAATTTTGAGAATGGATAATAATCAATACATTTTTTTAAAAACTCTAAAATATTGAACATAATTCGAGAATTTAATTTAAATTTGACAAATTTGAAATTTTTAAGTTTGGAAATTGATAAAAAATTAAGAACAGCTAATTTTGACCAAGTTATGATTGTTTGAAAATTCGAGAAAAAATGAGTTCTTTCAAATAGCTGAATGAAACTTTCATTCAATATTTTTTTCAATTTATGACTAAATTTTTATTAGCTTGAAATGTATAATCAACCTATTTTTTCATTGTGATCTAAACAAATTCTCCGCTTTTAATTATTGAATTTTGATTTTGGGATTTTATGGGTTTTTAAAGTACTGAAAAAATAAGCTCAAAAGTCTTTTAGAAGTTTTTGATAATAATGGCTAGATTTTCCAGTTCAAGCTTATAACATATGAGTTAAAATTTTTTTTAATTGTAATAAAAGTTACATTCCACATTGTCAAAAAACTCAATTTTTTGCGAATTTTTAAAAGATCATAACTTGGCCAATAGCTCGTTGCTAATTTTGTATTTTTCATTATTAATTATCGTGGAAACCTCTACATAATAAAATTCAACCATAATATTTGCACTTACCATTTACTTACCATTAAAAATTTATATTTTTTAGTTAAAAAATCCACAATGTTGTTGATAATTTATGTATTATCTTTAAAATTCATCTTTTTGGTAGAAGATTTTTCTTTTTGTTTGTAAATTCATGTATTTAGTTAAGAAATGAACTATTATGCTAAAAATGATTTATTTTTGTTGTTGTGAAATTTAACCATTCAATTTATGGTTGAAAAATGATCTTTTTCAGTTGAAAATTCAATTTTTGGTCTGAAAGTTCAACTATTTCATTCTTGGTTGAAAATTTATTTTTTAGTTGAAAATTTATTTTTTAGTTGAAAATTCATTTTTATTGTCAAGAATTCAACAATTTTCTTCAATATTCGTTTTTTCGTTGTTGAAAATGTACCCTTTTTAGTTAAAAATACCAATATTTGTTATGTTATGAAAACATAGACAAGGGATGAAATTTATCAATAAACTATAAACTTTGATTATTTATTTGTGCAAAAAACCTCTCATTCATTTATTGAATGTTAATTTTCGCGCAATTTTGACTAGAACAGTTAACGCTAACTAACGACATATTTTGAAATAATTTTTGAAATTACCGTATGGGAGCAACCACCGCCTTCTTTGACACAAAGTCGCACGTTGCACTGATAATAGACGCTGGCCGTGTAGGGAAATTTGTGAGCTTGGAAATTGACTTTGGCCTCCGTCTTGTCCTCACTATATGTGAATTGTCCCATGATTTCACCATCAACAGGACATCTAAAAACAATATCAAATTAAAATTACAATCCATACTTCTATCTTTAATCACGAATTATTTGTTTAAACTTATAGAAGCGGTCGAATAATATTTTTGTTTATTCAATTGTAAATTGTAACTATTATTTCATTCAACTATTTCAAGTTTACAAGACATCCATTGCTCGTTGAATGACCCTGGAGGCGCTAAAAGGGAAAGTACCGTCTCTTTTATCTACCCAAATTTACATCAGAAAAGCAGTCTGTACCAGACGACGAATTGTGTCGACAATTCTTTTCAATTCAAGAAGTGACCACCTTCACTGAATAATTCACACCATGACTCATACGACAGAATTTTTTTCTCGTAACAAGTGCTATGAAGATTGACAATACGTGAAAGTATTACCTCTTTTATAAAAACGAACACAAACAAAAGATTCTGAAATTATATTTAAAAAACCGTCATGTTTCGTAAACTGATTGATCAAAGACATGAAAAAATCTGCGCGCAGCTCGCAGTATTGGTGGCGAATCGATTGATCAAAGTAATGCCAAATTCAACATTTTCATCTATAATGCAGGTGCACGTATCACAATCCTCGGAAAGAGTGTGGAAGAAGAGTTGCAAACTTAAAATGCATGTCATCATTACCTTTGATGACCTACGTTACCAACAATTTCGATCAGCTGGAGTACATGAACTTTATAAGTTGGCAACTCTTCTTTCACGCTCTTTCCGAGGCGAAATTTTCGCTACCCGCAACAGTTCTACGCACGTGAAGCTAACCTTCCGCTCGTCGATGTAAGGCCGACCAGTCCAGATCTGTTGAAAAACTGACGTGTGGAATTTCAGACGATTCTAATACACTTTCTCAATCATAATTTTACTATCCTTAATTTTTTCCATTCTTATTTAATTAATTTTTTTTAATATTCTTCAAAAATAACTTACCCTTTATAATTAATGAGACGTTGTTCGCCCCATCCGAGACCATCTCGAACTAGGCAGTCCGAAATTCTGAGTCCGAACATATCCTGCTTGTCGATGCTTATAACTAAAGTCAGGGGATCCCCGATTTTTACGTTTTCTGCCACTCGATGCCTCGTTGGATCGCCGTTGAAAATTTTCATCGTGCACCCTGGCATGGGCGTCATCGACTAAAAGATATTGCAATTGAATGAGAATTTCAAGATTAAACTGATGAAACAAATATTAAACATAAAAAAGTTGAAGTAATTCAAATAATTAAAATAAATACCTGCTGAGGCAGCGATTGGAGCATGGCGGTTTGAGCCTGGTCGTTCGTAATGACTTTGTCTCGAGTCTGATAGCGGCACCTAACGTGAAAACCTCTGCCCTGATTCGTGACGAGTTTCAGGTGTGGCTGCACCACTATCGTGTTAAAATATTCGATCCCACCGTCCTCCTGGAACAAGAAACAATCCCACACTTTATTATACGAATCTATCAAATATTTTAGAATTAGTATCATAAAAAATACGATAGATACAACAAAACTTATTTAATATAAAAACGATTTCTAATATTTTATACAGCAAGAAAGACTCATTATAAACTACTTTACGAAATTTAAATTCAAATTTTACGCCAACGAGGGGAATCCCCTATAGGGATAATTAAAAATGAGGTATTTAAGGTTGTGACGTCAGCCAGCAAGATGTCCGCACGATGAGGGCCGAGCAATAATACCAATTGCATGGGACATGGGGCATCTTTTGGAAGATTTAAGTTACGGATCCAGCGCCATCCCACGGTTCCCCCAGGGCATTAAAAAGAATGTAAACAAGTAGAGCTAAGAATCCCTCGCAGCGATTCTTTCCAAGCCTTACTTCCTTTAATGAAATGTGTACATGCGCATTTCAAGCTGCACATGCGCATTTTGTTGCACTATCAGCGCCATCTAGCGGTACCACTGGAATTAAAAACATAAGTCTTCAAAACGATACACGGGAGTGCTACCGCTATTTTCAGCACTGACCTTGAGAAAAATGAATAGATGAAACATTCTCAAATTGTATATTTCGAACTAGAAATAATTTTAGTAGTGTCGTCATATTACGTGACGCTCTAAAAGTTATTTGTACGGAGTTTCTTCTCAATACTGAAAATTTTAATTCATATTTCCCGCCGAAGGCATGAAGCCACGGCCGGCGGGAAATTTAAAACCCTGAAATTATTTTTTGCTAGATTTCTTTTTCCAGGTCTTATATTTGAAATCGAAATAAAAATTCCAAACAAAAATTTCGGTTTAAACGATTTTGATCCGGTTTTGCTCCAGAACAAGTAACCGTTCTACACTAGCCTTCCACCCATCTTTGCTGCGTCTATCCGTAATTGTTCTAACGGGTTCTTTATGCTAGTCTCGGCCGTATAATTTTTTTCCTTCTGATTATATTATAGAGAATCAAAGAAAAGCGAAGGAAGATCTGAAACACGGAAGAAGGAGAATGCCGGAAGGGTTTAATATACGTAATCGGAGCATGTTGTAAGGATATAATGACAACAATCACGCCAACGTGCCTCCTGGAATTCTTCTGTTACATTGTTGCAAGGACGAAGCTCTTTATTTCCACTCGCACTGTTTACAACGAGAAGCTACCTTATTACCTTCTGCTTTTTATTTCACTAGCAATTTCGTCACGGTGCAATTTATCATTGATATTTATTTAAACATTAATTCTCGATTTTACGGTCTCTGCAAAATGATAAATTCTTTTAAAAATGAATCTGTCGAATAAGGAAAGCTCAATTTTTTCTGAAAGTGAAGACCATAAATCTCTAGCCGAGTCTCCTTGTTTGGAATTTACTTTACATAATGATACTTTTATGGAAGAACAACGATCTTACGAAATGCTGACCGAAGTCATCTTTTGTCTCTGAAAGGAGGGTCGTTATGTCTGCAATTACGTTTATTGTTGCGGAACTGCAGAAAGAATACCATTTGATTGCCAATTGAGTTCATTAACGGTCGATCGTCATCTACCTTAATGACAAGCATTTCGTAGCTAAATTATCAGTTTCATGAGAGCGACAAATAGAGACTTTTAGGAGCTTGGTACAAAAAATTAAAAGCAACAAATTTGCTATATAAGGTTTTAGTGTTTAAAACACACAAGATAATGCACCATTTCTAATATTCATGTAACTGAAACAACTACGTAAAGCGATAGCAATAACTTTATAAGAATCCAAATTTGAATTTCCCGCTATTTTTTCTGTATGGCAATCCTCGTTATTGGTGCGAAATTCAAATTATTAAACACGATTATTCTTATTTAGACCATTATGGCTTGTAGGAACTGTTTGAAAGCAGTAGATAAAGTTTATAAATGCGAAGAAAATAAAATTTCAATAGAAACAGAAAATTGACGAATCTAAACTTGAAAATAGTGGTTAGTGAAGAATCCAAGAAAGGGCCAGAGTCCGTGTCAACGGCATGTTGTCATGTCTCTCACGGACTGTCTTATGTTCTCTTTCGCCTCGAAAGAGAGAAGTCTTTGTGGACTGTCGACTCCTTTCTAGGGATACGAGAAAATCGCGCTTGGCTGGGGAAGGAGACTGGCTGGTTTTTACTCACGGGGTGCAAGGACACTCATGAAAGTCCCTGATGTCGTGAAACTGACTCCTAGGAGCGTAGAATGACTCGCAAACAATTACCAGAGCCATGAACGAATTAAGGAACAGCTATAGTGGCGCCTTCATGGATATAAGGAATTCTACCTTTTTATTAGTCTGCCTTTTTTCCTTATCACGGGAAATTAATAAGGAATTTTTTTAATTATTATTCAGTAGGGAATCAGTATTATAATTAAGCAACATTATACATGAAAATTTAATTTACATTTATCCAACATTTTTTCTTCGAAAAAACAATCCATTTATCCTACTACTGTTTCTTTTCCCTTAAATAAAATGTTCTTTTGTTAAATCTTAAGTATCCTAGGGTATTCTGGGTCTATCTAGAGGGTACTAAGCTGCTTTGGAAGTACTCTAAGTATTCCATAGCGCTCTCGGACAATATCTTAGGAACTAGAAGGCTCCGGCACTGCCTTGTTAATTCTGGAGGACTTTGAGATTGACTAAAATTCTTTGGTATTATTTCGTAGGCACTATGGTGATCACTCACTGCTTTTATAGTTCTGAAGACCTTTGTGTCTGACTAAAAAGCTTCGAGGCTACTGTGAAGGTTCTACAAAACTCTGGGACTCTAGGGAACTAATATTTTCTAACTGAACTTACTAGACCACTTTGGAACTAAATGAAAGGTTCTAGGGCTACTGCAACACTTACAGGATACTTTGGGACATACTGAAGATTTCTGGGACTACCTTCAGGGTACGAAGCTGTAATGGGAGTACCCTGAGGATACTAGAGTGTTTTGGGATTCTCTGTAAGGTTCTAAGGAGCTCTAGGTGTAATTTAAAGAAACTAGGGTACTTTGGACCGTACTTGAATAAATAAAACGATTTAGAGTTCTTTGAAACTAATTTGATGGTTCTCGGGTGCTCTGAGAACTTCGGGACACTCTTAAAGGCTTATGTACTATATCTTAGGTATTGAGGTGCTTCAGACACTGCTTTGATGATTCGGCAGTACTCTTGGACTATGGATAGTATTTTGAGACTACTCTAAAGATTCTAAAGTCCTCTGGGGTTTAAGAGTACTTAGTTCTTCACAGAGCCTTCTATGGTACTCTGGAACCAATGACAAAATTAAAATCCAGACTTTGAAAGTACCAGGTTGTTCTGAGATTTATGTAAAGGTTAAATGGTACTTTGGTATTGACTTGAAGATTTTAAGATTCTTCTGGAAAGATCTAGCGTACTGTAGAACTAAAATCTAGGGTGCTCTGGGGCTGTCTTTAAGATACTAGCATTTTCTGGCACTGCTTTGATGATTCTAGAGTACTTTGGGACTGACCAAAAATATTCGGAAATATCTAAAACGGTCTAGTGTGCTAGGCCACTATCTGGAAAATTCTAGGTATCTGTGTGAACACGCAAAAGATTCTAAAATACTCTGAGACTTAAAAGTACTAAGATCTCCTGCACAAAACCTTCTTGGATACTCTGGGACTAAAAGTTTCTTGAGTTCTCTGTTATTTTAGACACCTAAAAAGAAGACGAATTGTTCTTCTCTTAGATTATAGTTTACACGTATCTTGAAGAATCCGCGGAGAGATTAATTCTGTATAAACTGGGGTCGGGGGGGGGGGGGATTAGCGAGAGGGAAGGCCCACATAAAAGCTGTATTCTACAGGTGGGTGTGAAGCGTAAAGTTAGCGATCCAACGAGCCTCAGGCCGATGCACTGCAGATTGCGGGTATCCTTGCTGAGGTCGGATGGGACTCGTTGAAGGTCGTTGCCTGCTCCATATACCCGGTGTCTCAGGAACAAAATTCATAAGCTTTTAATGCAATTTTAAATCTAAAGAAGACGTTTTCCTCTTCAACAACATTAATATTATCTATTTTGAATCTTTATCTCTAAATATTTGAATCGCTCATAATCGTTAATCGTTGATAATCATTAATTAAAATAGATTTGAAGTTAGTTATTAAAAATAAGGTTCATAGAAATGAAAGATATGAAATTAAATTGTAAGTAAACTTGAAATGGCGACAGGTTATAAATATTTCCACATAGGTCGAACGTCAACGCCTTTCTAGCAGATGATTTAAGTGACATGCAACATCTTAAACACATTTTAGTCAATGGCTTTTGCGAATCTTTCCTCCTAAGATTATCGACCTACCATTAAAATTTAACATTATCATTAATTGCTCGCTTACTTTTTGAAAAAGTTTTTTATTGAAAATTGAGTAATAAATTATTGTAATTGGAGGATGCGAAATGCCAAACTGCAATCAGCCCAGCATAGATGTTAACACTTTGTAAATGCTTATATATTTACTTTCAGAAAAAAATGATGTAATCTTTTGTCAATTTTTTAAAGCTAATAAGCACAGAG
The DNA here is from genome assembly GCA_011634705.1 of Andricus grossulariae. Lineage (NCBI taxonomy): Eukaryota > Metazoa > Arthropoda > Insecta > Hymenoptera > Cynipidae > Andricus > Andricus grossulariae. The sequence continues at coordinate 36,239 of JAABKJ010000505.1, read as the reverse complement.
TTTAATGATAAAAATCGTTGATATTTAGAATGATGTTATGTAGAACTCCCCTTCAGTCTTCAATACCTCGACATTTACCTTCAGATCGATTATCGTTCGCAGTAAATACAGAGATCAGGTGCAAAACTGCAAAACCATGAATTGCAGGATGCGATTAAGTTGAAAAAAAGGCTTCCAATCTACAGTAATGTGGATTATGTCTTGTGTTAGTTTCATAAATTGCGAGGATGATTATCAGAAGGTCGTTATCTGTGCAATAACGAGAGTCTTGTTCTGCTCATTGTTGCACGAGGTCAGCTGGAACTGCCAATTAATTCAATACTACGTTACATAATCAAGAGGTGGAATCGATTCTCAATCAAAATGATCACTGCTTTTGAAACTCCACCCAGCAATCAAAAATTACTGCCCAAGTGCACAACATTGAAAGTGTGCTCTTGAAATTGAAATTCATTACCTCTGGTTTCCTTTCCAAGAAGCTTCACATGATCTCCTCTACTCATATGATTTTTTAAGTTTTTATGACATTCGCACCAAAACATTGAAAATTTTGCGCGAAATTGAAATTCTTAGATTTAAAAAATCAAGACTGGAAATAGGAAGATAATAAGAGAAGATGAATAAGCAACTATTATGTTGGAAAAATGATAGTCTTGATTCAATATTAAGAGTTTTTGCAATATTTTTTCATCCCGATAAAATTAGTCGTCAGAGATTAAAGCTGGCGGCGTAATAAAGCATTGAGTCGCCGGTATTCGTTGAAAAAAGAGCTCTAGATTCCCGAGCCAGGAATTATGCGCGATATCTTATTTTTATTTAAGATTCTGTCAGACAGATGAGAGAAACAGGAGTGACGGGGGACGAGATTCCATCCGCTCGGAAGATGACTAGTCCTACAGACCGCGAGGCATCTGCGGCATTCGTGTCAGTTACTGGTTTTTTTTGCCCGTATGTAACTGACCCTTGTATAAGTCAATAAATTACGCTCTATTGCGCCGCTCGATAATGGTCCTTTTTTAGATCATTAAATCCCAACCGATCAACTCGCTCCGATTACGGTTCTACCATTTTTGCGTCTCCTTCGACCTTCATCCCTTTTCCAAGCCATTAAATTATAGTCCTTTAGAAACCTTAAGTATTATATAAAAAGTGAATGACTTTGTATAAATCTCAACAATTTGTATACTTGCAATCAAAATGACATGAAAATTAGTTCCTATATCTGCTGCAAATAATTTAGAAGATTTTCAGTATTTGAATTTGGCGCCAAGGGGGAATTCCCCAAAAAGTAGTACATTGAGGTCCTCTGGCAGCACTGTTAAAAAGGCGGGTAATTTAAATTTGAATATAAAATTTGGTTTCCTTTTATGTTGACTTATGCGGATGGAAGAAATGGAAAATAGATTAATTATTTCTAGAGATTTAATGCAGAATGATTTATTTACTTTAGCGCCTTTCTCGTGACTAAGCTTCCTGAGTATCTTTTCGTGCGGAGAATCGGGATTTACGTTTAAACTGTTTTTCCCTGGTCGATAAATCCTCGAGGGAGTTGAGACACAGGAATTGGCCTTAGGGCGCCATGTTCATTACGCGTACAAAGCATGGAGACGTGTATACACGAGACGATGGAAGAAAAGGATTCTTGACACAAGACATGCAAATCCCCCTACACTCGCGACAGTCTAAAATAAAACAAATTACCTCACTAGATCCTTCCTTCGGTTCATCTTACGGAAAAAACTCGTATTTCTCGGTTTACTGAGGACAAAACGTTTAAATGGACTTTTATACCTAGGTATTCTAGACGTTTAATGGACACTTATTAGCAACCCGTAATGCAATCTTGAATTTGTAGCCTCGAACAAACTTCATAAGACTTTATGTCTTTGTGTTTTAGTATTATTATGTGCTGTTTGCTCATTTATATATTGTTCGTATTCGTGCAGGAAGGTCAGATTTAGATATTTAGGTTTTAAAATTTGAATTTCGCGCCAGAAAGGATTTCCAAAAAAGGTACGAAACTTGAATTTCAAGAACAAGCATTATGCAAAATCGGTATTTGTTTCTGAAGAATTCTAGAATCATTTTGGTGATATTGAACTCAACTTTTGTCGAGATGCAATAATTAAATAAATAAATGTATCACATTTCCAGGAAGAAGTGAAGACTAAAGTGAATAACTTTACGCTTCACAGATGACTTGCTGTAAGTTGAACAGATCTTGGCTTCAGGCAAATAAATGGAAAACTATAAAGAATGATGGGGAAGAAAAGGGGGAGTAGTTGAAAAATAATTATCTCGGATCCTCTTGTCATGTTTCCGACCCCTCCTGCGATTCTCTCAATGCTAATGAAGATCCTACCTATCGTAGTATTCTTGCAGACGTACTTTATATCTGCAAAATGGACGAAGAAAGCTTGATAGGAGAATGGAAGGGGGAAAAGAAGAAGAGATATGCAAATGCGAGGGCAGCATAAACTTAGGCCAGTATCGTAACCACAATGAAGAGCAAGGGACATTGGAAAACCGTCAAAAATAAAAGGATCTTCATATCTTCAACTCTATTATAGAATATTACGATTGCAGAAATAAAAGGTCAGAAATCAAAAAGTGAAGCATAAATTAAAGATTGACGTGAAGATCATGATTAACTGAAGGTTAGTGGGAGATTAAAAGGAAGATAAAGTGAAGGTCAATTACATATCATTTGAAGTAATGAAGATAAACTACAGATCATTTAAAGATTAATACAAGACAATTTAAAAAAAATTAAGATCATTCCAGGAGAAACTTCAGGAAATTGGATGAATAAAATTAAGAACAAGGTGAGATATTTTGAAGAACATGTAACATCAATCAGAAATAGGATCGAAATCGAAAACAATTTGCAGACGAAAATCAAGATCAGTTAAAGAATATAGTAGAGATTATATAAGGAATAAAATGAAAACCAAGTGCAGATCATTAGCCGATTGATTAAAGATTATTTGACGAGAAAAAAGCAGACCAAATGAAGATAACACGCAGACCCAAATTAAAAGCTAATGCAGATTAACTGGAGATCTTTTCAAGAGCAATTTAAAACTTATTGAAGAGCAAAATGAAGATCAAGTCTAGGTAATTTTGAACCATTAAATAAAGAAGAACTGACCCCTCATAGGGTAGAATAGACCTTCATCAGGTGTTTATCGGGAACATTTCCTGGGACTATATCCTTTTCCTGGACGATTACGGCCCTGTTGCAAGTACAGCTGACTCGGATCCCTCCATACCACGTCTTCTCTGCTTTCCGTTGCTATTCGCTGGTTCGCCCTACCCCGGAGGCACTTTGTATACTTATTACGATACATCTTGCTGGTCTGCCATTGCATTTCTTGGGTTCGACGCCCGGTCAGTTGAGCAGCAAGAACCGCATCGACCAGCAGCATTTCAGCTCCATCTTTCCGAGGAGAAGTGGACACCCCGTGGTCACGAGAACTAGAGTTTTCCTATCCAGAGTAACGTCAACAGCCGGTTCGTTGCTCGTCTATGACCTTGCCAAGGAGCGCAAGCTTCCTTGAAGGTTCTTTGATTTTATGAAAGACGAGCGGACGGTCCGGAAATTCTTCTACGCCGCTCCTACCCCAACACAGCGTACTCACCGTTTTCACCTTAATTCGCAACTTCATCTCTTTCGACTATAGATTTCTTATGACAAAAGAAAAATTACGAGGGAAATTGAAATACAATTCTCCTTTTAAAATTTGAGTTTATAGGTTTCTAGTATTTGAATTTGGCGCCAAGCAGGAAGGCCCCAAAGGACTGGAAGTTTGAATTCAGTAGATGGTATTTCAAAAATGTAAATAAGAGCTGCCGAAATCAACTGCTGCAATTCGTTTTTATAATTTAGAGTCAGAAATTAGGAAACCAAGATTGCACACTTTTCCATAAAAAGATCGATTGCATCGAGTGAATTTTACAAACAAGTCACGAACAAGTGGATTTCGCTGGTCTCAAGGTCTTCGAGAACATTTTGCATGTAAATCTGAATTTCCCCCATTGCCAAATTCTCCGCCCATGAGAACATCGGTTTAGGGCGAACCGGTTTACCCACGCGATCGAGATTTCGAACCTGGAGAATTTTAGGCGTTCGCCTTCACTTGAATACAATCTCTTCTTGCAAATTCAATAAATATTCATTTTTCTACAAACCTATCTCGTTGTGACTAGTATACAAATTTTTTTATTTGAATTTCGCGCCTAAATTCTATAGAAACTAGGGCGGTAAATTCAAATTTAAAGACTCTCATTATTGACTATTCGATTTTAAAACACAACAAAAATTATTTTCATTATTTCTATTTTAGGTTCCATTATGATAAATTATACAGCCTCTTGTATATAAATCTTGTAATTATTGTTGATTACTCGAGAAATATTATATACGATTACGCAAGGAATCACATTCTCTTCCTGTCTTATGTCATTAACGAGCGATCTTTGAGTCCATCTCATTGACGCATGATTACTAGTAAGAAAAACAGAAGCTTCGATATTTCTGTCAAGGAAGAAGAGTCAAATGACTAACACGTAATCGCGTGTCGTCCCATATCTGCAATGCAAATAGTTTGCGCTTGTCTGTAGTGAACGTTTATTTATTCCCGGAGCGTGCGATAACAGCGTTTTACTCTATTGTTCGATGACGCTGCGTCGATGGCAATCTCTTGACTACCTGCCTCGCCAATAATGACTTGTTAGACCCGTCATCTCTCGTCAGTTTCCTCCTTATAGTCTCAAAATACATTAAAGTTAATTTCTTTCATTTGAATTTCCCTCCAAGGCTCTATTCAAATTTCATATCTTATTCTAACTAACAAATACTATCGTTTCTTGTTTTAAGACGTATTTTATTTTCTGTACTTTAAGTAGACCTTTTATTTAGATCTGAGATAGAAAAAAAATGCAGTTTAATAACAAACTAAACCTGAATGGACCAGGGCGATTTTATACAGGTGAACTGGCGCAAAATTAAAATCTGTTCTAATTTTAATTAGCGGAATTTGTAAGAAATTGCCTTTTGTCAGTGCAGATTCTCGACTAAAATAAAGGAAGCAAGAATCATCTACTCGATATGTCGAAGTGAAGACACGGAATGTGCAGCAGACTCGAATGAAGAAACCGCAATCGTGTTTCTTCGAACCGGTATTCCGTCGTATTATGCGTAGTGGCAGGACTCCTCGGACGTTTGACCACCTTTTTTATCTATCCTCCTCCTTCATTTTCTTATATTTCTTCTTCTCCACCTTCAATTCCATATCCAACATATTGCGCAATGAAGCGTCTTAGAAGAACGCAAGACTGAAGCTGACAAGGTGTCGATAAACAGGAAACCGATCGATTTATAACAGACATTGGCAATTTAAAAGTAGGAGTGACATGGTCAACAAATCCTGATAATAAATAATAATGAGCTGAGACGAGAAAAATATCGACAACTGGAAAATTGTTTTCTCAACTGATGCGATCTTTTCTAAATATACTCCAATCATCTCATGCTTCACATTAAAGATTTATTTTATGCAGATCTTACAGTTTGATGATCAAACCTGTGATCATGCACTGCTCAAGAATTAGCGGTAAACTATATCCGGGACACTGTACATCCCACAAAATTAAACATTCCGTTTATGTGTCACAAAAAGTATTTTTGATTTATTTATAGATTTTTTCTGGTCAGTTACATCAGTATTTATGGACGGCCAGTCATCTGGAGTAAAGTTACCTTGGCACCAATTGATAGTACCAACAACTGTTGTTTTATTTAAGTCTCAAGAAGACAAATCAGCAATGGGTTCGAGGATACTGAAGTAAGTGGGTGAGTAAATCACAATTGCATGAATATGGATTTCTGACTAGTCTAAGCTAAGGAAAAGATTCCTGAGAACGTTCCCAGGATCGACAGATCGATAGTTCGGAAATCATAGCTCGTACGATTCAAGGTTTTATCAATTCCGTCCTCATAAAGAATTTTCAGTTCCCCCCTTTCCATAGAATTGCCAAGATACAAATCTTATCTTAAGTAGCATCAAATTACAAAATACAGCACATCTTATTTCATTAATAATTCATTTTCACTCTAATTTTACTCGTTTTCATTCACTTTAATGCTAAAAATAATATTCAATCCCTCACATCAGACCTATTTTCTCTGATATATTCGAATTGCGCACGTGCCTCGAATGCAGGCATCTTCGCCTGGCCTTGAGCATTTTACACATTTTATTTTGGATAAGGGAGAAAGGAGGCCTGTGCCTCTACGGCGGAATTAAAAATGGCGCGAAGGGCTCTGGATCCGGTTTTCGAGGGTGCCTGATGTGCGAAGAATGAAACCTTGAAGCTAAGTTTAGAAACCAGACGTCGGCATGAACTTCTATTCTGCTCCAGAGAACATTTTAGAAAACTTTAATTTAAAAATTTGCATTTCCTGCTGTAGTTAAACTCTGATCAAAAATCTATTTTTGGATAATAAAGTATATCTATTACACTTTATAATGCATTTGTTATCTCTACTTTCTGGAGTAAACAATTATTTTTTTTAATACCGAGGCAAATTAAGATCAAGATAAAATTATTTTAACATATGAAAATCGCCAGATGCGGGAAATTCAATTACTTGAAAGTAGAAAACCTCTTTACAGGTATTTTAAATCCAATTAGGCTGAATCAAACTTTTTATGTAGAGATAAAAAGTGGATCATCGACTCCAGAAATTGGCAAAAAGAGGAGAATTTTCAGGAGGTGAAAAAGGAAAAGAAGGCGACGAAGAAGTAGGAATATCCTGAGATGTGGAAACGTCCTCTTCGTTTTCTGTCCTCGCGTCATTAAATCTCCGTCCTTTTCTTAAGCTCCGGTTTCTCTGAGGTTCTTGTACGTCTTTCCCGTTTCTTGTCTAGAGCGCGTCCTTTTTCGCCGCCATTTACCTTCCGTGTTCCCCGCGAGCCACCTTCTCGAGGCCGTTCCGTTCTACGGTAGCAGAACATTTACCCAGCGACGAGCCTCTAGATTACCTCGAGAAAAGAAGAGGCTGGTCAGAAATCGCTCAAATAACAGCAACCCCTCGGCCCCTATCCTCTGATAATCAGACCTCTGGCCGCCATCTTGTCTTCGGGATCCCTGCTTCAATTCGTCCGTCAAGTCTCGCTCGAGATAAGGTACCTCTCGTTTCTGTCACTCGTAATTTCCTCTTATTCCATTCCGTATCCAATAGCCGACTCAACTTTAGAGTCCCTTTTTAAGCATCCGGTTCTCTTCTATCTTCTTTGTTCGAAACACTCAGGCGGGAATTTAAAATTCAAACTCCATTCTTGCCTTATCAGTTTGACCAATACGACTTATGCTAAAATGAATACAACTAAACATTAAATTTAAGGAGAGAATAACTTTCTCTATACTCACAAACATCTTGAAAGATAATTAAATAAATCTTGGCGAATTTTAGAAATTGGTGTAGAATCCGCTGAAAAACAATTACAAAACTTTTCGAGATAATTTTGTGGGTGGATGTAATTTATTTTCTCTTTTTTTTATGGTGTGGGTCGGAAAGTAACGAGGCCCTTTTAACTTCTCGCTAGAACTGCACGTGTGAGTCCAACCCCCACCATAAGTCTGAAGAAGGTGGTTCTCGTAGGAGGCAGTGACTAATCAAGGTCACTGCCGACGATGCTGATCGACCTAGGCCTTGGTCGTCCTTCGGTTAAAATAAAACAAATGAAGGTGCGAGTAAGTTTTATGGAGATCATCCTCGTGTTTATGGCCGGATCAGCAAAGAGAGGAGCGTTGAGATCAAGTCATGGGGGGCAACAACGATTCGCCTTGTTTGTTGCGAGTTGCCAAGAACGAAGAGCATAATAGTCTTAAATTATCGTGAAATGGATCAAGATTTCAAATCATTATGTTCGATTCTTAATCCTGACAATTGTACGGTTCTAATCTGAGATGGATTGCTTTTCCGATTCCTTTATCAGACTGGTAGGAAACTTCTCCAATACAGACCGATAGATTGTCGCACCACGTCGGGCACCAAATAGAACTTTATTTACCTACTGGTCAAAGGGAGAAATTGGAATTTGAAAAAGTTAAAGGGATTAGTCCTGGTGAAGAAATCAAGATAGCAACTTTGGTCGGCAGATTGCAAAACTTTAGACTAAATCCATTATGCGGTTCCATTTATTAGGATTAGTTCTGAATTTGTAATATCCCTGTAATATCCTGTTCCTTAGAGGGCTATTTAGCCCTAGGGACTTTCTTGAATAAATACAAATACAATACAAATGTAAGGCATCTATTTTGATTTAACTATTGATAAGCAACTGCATTTGACATGTGATAAGATATAGCTCCAGTAGTAGGAGCTCGTACCAAAGAAGATATTTGCTAACAATATTAAAGCCTAAATGAGCAAAAAGCGGTAACAGATGTGAGTTTCCGAAGGAGGCAGAGTTAAACGCTCAATCCGAAAAATCAACATTTATGGATCCTCGCGTTAGCCATAAATCATGATGACGCCCTTCTAAGGGAATAACTTAATCGCTTTGCCATTAGTTCTCCTTAAGTCGATTCGAGCGATGCGGCCGCTTCTGGGATTGAAACATTACTCCTGGCTCGATTTTACGACGCGGGGTACGTTGTAGCTTCTCAAGTTGGGATAGGCTTTAACGATCAGCAATTTTCCAGGATTGCCGGTTTGAACGGCCTTTCGCCTCTTTTGGAAATCCTCACATCCAGAGGAAGAGTACTACTCTAGAGATTTACATGTTCGGAAAAACTGTGTTCTAAAGACGAGAATATCTTAAATGTGGTACATTGACAATCCTTCAAGAAAGGATTCGAGATAGTCATCTTCAACTCTCTTGTAATCTATAACAAAGCTTGTTTTAAAAAATAATTCAAAAAATTTCTGATATCATTCCTTCCGTATTCCTAAGCCCGTTTAAGGAATAGGAGTATCTAAACCTATGGATAATAATTTTTTCGACTATGTGAATGCTTATGAGCGAGTAGTCATATCGAGTAACTCGATCGGTACAAATGGAAGATACTCTCCTAGATTATGACTTCTCTTTCGCTCATTGCATTCCGCTCGTGAGGCTGCGGGCGGACTAGATATGCTCGATATTAAACACCGTAAAGAAAGACCTATAGGTATGCAAAGTATTTCGCGAGAATCGCGGATCTACAGACAGCGAAGCAAAGCCCCTCTGGCAAGTTGCTAATTTTTATTCTGTTCCCCACATTCTGTGCAGGAAGTGTGTTCCTCTTTCTGATTCTACAACTCGCCAGGAGCATACATTTTCCTTAAATGACCTGAGAATCTTAAGTATCCGGCTCTTTAATGTTAAAATCCAACTATCTCGATCTATAAAATCTAATAATTGCCATTTAAGCGACAAATAGAATATAGACCTGAAGAACCACAAGAAGCAGATATTATCTTCTTTTTTAAAAAGTCTAGAAGGCTCTGTAATAAAATCGCAGGGTCGATCTTGGATCTCAATTAATCGAAACAAAATGTGGTCGACAAAACCTGTAATTGTAGTAAATGGCTCAATCCTGAAGGTCCGAAGGTCACTCGAGGAACCGCAATGTGTAGCGTCTAATGTCGAAGATGAGGTCGTCTTTATGTTCCTAGTTAAGGCTCAGATTAGAAAAAATAGGTGCTAATAGCTTTAAAAACGGTGATCAACTATTTTTCTCCATTATCTCGATGATAGTCACGTTATGGTGAATTACGTTATTAATGAGCATCCCGTTATAGTGCCGTTACATTTTCATAAGCACGCGTGTTCTAGGAAGCAATTTGGTAAGTAGCGCCACGAAGCGAACAGGATTACATTAGTTATTTTTCTTAACGTAACATCACATCTGCATATCAAGTTACCGTAAACCAATTTCAGCATCTTTTATCCATTTAATTAAATTCTAATTATGCATACCAGATAATTTGTTTTGTAGAAAGAGTCATTTCAAGTTCTTGAGGCTGTGTCCTTTAAAATAGTCCACTAATCTTGATGAGTTAGCAGAAAAGTTTGTTGACGGTTGAGAACCACGGATCAATAAACAAGCAGACTCATACGCGTATTGAAACAGTCTACAGATCCCTTAAGCCAACCGACCCTTGCGACCAAAGATCACCGATCTTCTCATGCTCAGGATCGGATCACAACCAAAAGTCTTATGTGCTTTCGTACATTTGACAACCTTTATTTTGTTTTAAGCAGGAAATTCAAACTGCTATAAATGAAATTCTAAAGCACATCAGGAATTCGTAATGAATCTTGTCTTAGAAGTCATCGTTGTAAAATATCCAAGGACAAAGTGATCTAACCACTCTGGTTAGCATTGACCAATTTTCCTGCGTTCTCCAATTCGAAGGAAATTCCCACACGTGATTAGATTTTTTAACAACTGAAGTGATACTGTCTGTCATTCCCAAACAGTCCAATACGCTATCGTAAAAGCTATGAATACTATTGTGAACTACGCACAAAAATTCGTAATAAACTTTTTCTTTGGAAATGTTCGTTGTGAAATTTTCAAGGACAAAGTGATCTACCCACCCTCATTATCATAGATAAATTCTCCTGCGATCTACAATTCCAAGGAAATTCGCATACATGATTCGATTTTTGATCAAAGTATGTGATATTGTCGCTCGGTTCCAAACAGTAAAATCCTTCTTCTAACTCGATTTTACACTTTTCATATTTCCCGCAAGAGAAAATGGGATATCTTTCGCGAAGAATTCGAATCCTGAATGAACTGTTTTGTCCATTTTTGTTCTTTCCTGAGATAGTTTATTAAGTTTTGCCCTTTTTTGGGTTGTGCAGAATGCATTTGGTTCAAAATCGTAACGAAACCGTCCCTGGCGAGTCTGAGCCAAAGATGGCTCTCAGGTTGAAGGAGCCTGTTCTCCGAAGATATAACGCCATAACTCTCCAGAGAGACCGGTCCTCGCCATCTCTTCTTCTCTGAAGAACACAGCATCTCTCTTGCACTCAGCCGATCAAGATGAAGCGTCTCGCTTTGTTCGCGGAGCAACGCCAAGCTGAAGGGACAATGCTGGCGCCGAGTCCAGAAGACGACCCCACTGACTCCATCCCGGGGTCAGTGCACGAGATGAAGTCCGAAATGCAAAAAAAACTGTAACTTCTCTCTCTCTCTTCCCTTGTACCTTTAAGGGCAGGGCTTTTAGATTTCCATTATCAGAATTTGATTTCTTCTGAAAGCTCTTACGATTTGCATAAGCAATTCTAATTTCCATATCATTTAATGATCTTATCAGTACGATTCTTAAGAGAAGGAAAAGGATTTCCGGTGATGTCACTCTGAGTCGCTAAGGATTATCCATTAGAGACGTTATTTATACATTGTAAGAAAAAATGTTTAGAATTGATTTTGACCCTCTCGTGGGTCAAATTTTCGGTTGTTTTTTTTTATCCACATTCTGCTTCACTTCCTATTTTGATCTTCCTCTCCCTATTCAGCATCAACTTTTTTCCTTCCACATCATTCGATCTCCTATCCCTTTTCCGTCTACTTTATGTGCCGATTGTCACTATCCCGCATTAATTAAAACTCTCCTTTCCATTCCCAATACCCCTTTTTCTGCCCCTCTCTACAATCAGGGTGCATAAATTATTGATCCCTTTGTCTCGCCTCCTCTTACAGCATTTTATCGCCCTAAATCATCCACGTCTTCTGATCTTCATTCGCGCAGTCGTATATCGAATACCTTCTTCTAAACCACAAACCTCTACATAAATTTCTTTCTCTTCCTCCTCGAAGTTGTTCCTCCCTTGGTCCGTAAATGTGCAAATTGAATTCCTCTCCCTCCTTTTCTCTTCCCCTCCAGTTGGAACGCGGTTATGATTCAATGAGTCATGTTTGAGGTTTGCCGGTTCCTGTCGTTTTATTGAAAGAAGGGAAAGATCGCGGCTTTTTGTCTCGAATCAAGCAGATGATGAGCGAAAGCGAATTCCAGACAGTGCGCGACCTTGTGCAGACTCTCCCGCAATTCTGGAGTGCAATCTGACCTACGATAATTACGCGGGCTTTTGAACCTTTCTGAGCAGGCACGGGCAATTTGTAACATATTTTTGCTCTCCCACCTGCACTATCTCCATTTTCCCTTACTTACTTAGGATAGCTTACGTGACGGGTTTGCGTCATTAAACGCGCCCAAACAAGCGATTCGTTATTTTTCTTATTCTCTCACTATTTTATGTTTTGATCTCATCATGATTACGTTTCGAAAGAATTTATTGGATGAGAAGGACTCGATAGAAAGAAGCAATTTTTAGTTCTGAAACCAGTTTGGGATTCTTACTCATTTCTAGAGAAACTTGTCCTCTTTTTTATTCGTTTAGAAGAATTATGGGTGTGTAGATGAATCGGTGGAAGTGACATCGTTGGCCAAAATTACTTCTTTCTTTTATATAGAAATCACTGATATATCGGATTTTGTTATCTACACTGAGAAATAATACTACATTCTCATTAAATAAAATACTAAATCACTGCTTTAAATCCTACAATATATACATTTTAATTAATAAAGTACCTGCTTTTGACCGAGGTTTATTGGTTCAAAAGTATATTTTATTGGGAATGTGGATTTTTTTCTCAGAGTATCACGTTCCTCAATCTACGTATCCTCAGTTCTTCAGCAACCGCTAATTTTTACACCAAGCCAAATTTCCAAACCATTTTTAACTTATGGTTAATTTCGGTGGTCATTTTTTTCTTTCTTGGGAATCGTTTTCTTATACGTGCACGATTAGTTGAATCCCGAAAAGGGGAAAGTACTACAAATGAGTTTTTAATCCAATATTTTTAAAATTCGTTAAAGAAACATTTGGGATGATAAATTATCATGTGATCCGGAACATCCAAGATTTAAAAAAGAATCCAAAATTTTGTCAAAGTTTTAATAGTAGTCTTTTAATACTTTTCAACGAAATGGTCCTTAATATTTCGCTAGAGAATCAAGTTTATTATTAGGCACAACGTATTGATCCTATATAAACAAAATTTGTAATTATTTTATGAGGTAAACTGGAAATTCAGAATAATAAAAATTAGAGCAAATGCTAATTTGGTCGAAAAATAGGTAACAAATATTAATTCGGAACAATCAAAATAAGGGTATGTGATAAATTTAAAAAGAATTAAAATGAGGGTAAATGTCAATTCGGAAAAATAAAAATAAAAACAGAAGGTAATTTAGAATTCAAAAACAATGCCATATGGTCATTCGTGAAAATAAAAATGAGGGCAACTGTTGATTCAGCAATTATAATAAATAGAGCAAGTGGTACTTTGGAAAATCAGGAAATATGTCTAATTGTCATTCACGAAAAGAGAACTTAGGACAGATGTTAATTCCAAAAAATAGATAATAGGGAAAATCGTAAGTTAGGAAAATGGAGATTAGGTTAATGATAATACGACAAAATAAAAACGATAGGGTAAATGATAATTCGGTAACAAGAAAATGATGAAAAATAGCGATTCGGACAAATAAAACCTACGCCAATTGGTAATGCGGAAAAATATAAATTACGGCAAATGGATATTTGGAAAAATAACTATTGAGGCAAATAGTAATTTAGAAAAATAAAAAGTTTGGCAAATGTTCATTCGTAAAAAGAGAAATTAGGACACATGGTAATTCCGAAATATAAATAATAGGGCAAAGGGCGGTCAAGAAGAATTAAAATTAGGTCAATGGTAATTTTGGAAAATAATTTTGGGGCAAATTATGATAATTCGCTAGAAAAATCAATAAAACTAAAAGCTTTGCCAAATGGTAATTCATTAACAGAAATTTAAGGCCGAACAGTAATATAAAAAAATGAAGGGAAATGGTAATTTGGGAAGAGAAAAAATATGACAAGTTGTGATTCGTGAAAATGAAAATTATGTCGTATGGTCATTCCGGAAAATAAAAATTTAAGTAAATGGCAACCTGGACATTTGTGAAAATATACATAAGGGCAAATGGTATTTTGGAAAAATATGAATTAGCGCAAATTGTTATTTTATCAAATGAATTTCGGTAAAAGAAATATTAGAAGAAGTGGGGATGAGGAACACCATGTGCGTCAGAGGGGAGAAAAGTGAATAAAAAGAATAATTCCACGAACTAGTTGATGCATAAACCAGTATGTTACTTAATTTCTTAACTGTATAATTGTCTAATTGTCTAATTTCCTAATTACTGCACAATAAGAAACTATCTCGCTCCAGAGGATCAATCTACCACTTCCTATTGTTAATTTATTCGCGAGTTGAGCTTTTCTAAAGACCGGAAGATCCCATGGTGGGAGACAATCATCCTCAGCATCTGCGATGCGGGAAATATTGCAACAAGTAGCGTTAAACAATTCAATAGCATTGTGTTAGATATTTCTGCCACACAATCAGGAGATCGCAAGATCCACACGAGACGAAATGAAAGGGGTGAAAGTCGGCCATTAATATCAACTACTGAATTTATAGTAACCCATGTACGAACGCTGGATGACAATCTTTAAATTCAGGTCCTTTCTTTTTCAAGAGGTCCTCACTTTGCTCCATCTTCTTTTTGGGTATGTTACACAACCACTCGTTACGAGACTTGATTGGCTTGGAGTAAATTCGCTTTCCAAAGTGTCCTGATTCGGGAGACAAGATGGTATCATTACCAATCGAATAATTCAAAATAATCAAGTCATCTAAATATTCCAATCTTCCAAATTAGAGATCATCACGAATTCCGTTTCTCTCAACTAGGATAGGGTTATCGGTCATCTTTCCAGCTTGTTGCCAAAAAGGGGGAAGATTGTAAGGGGGAATAATCGCTCCCGGCATCAACAAGCTAGCCTCGGCTTTCAAGACGTCCTTGGGATTTCCGGTAGATGTTATGGGGTCGTAGATTTTCTGGCTTGGCAGGGGCTTCCAGTATACGCGCTGGCAGCCACTACCGTAGATTAATGATCCCACAGGGAAAACCATGATCTCCACTCGAGACTTGCCTTCGCAGTAAACCCACTACTGATGCGTAGTTTTGCATACGACTACACAGACCTGCAAATGTAAAGGTGTAGGTTATGTACACGGCCACTGGTTGGTCCCTGTAACAGGTGGCTTAACCATCCGTCCGAGTATTAACGGGCAGATGGTACCTCTCTAAGGTGGAACGTCCCGGATAATATCTTCCTAGTAACAAGTAACTACTAGTTGCAGTCTACCCCTGGAGGCCCGGGCAAGTTCAATTACGTCGTAAAATCAGTGCTTGACTATTCCTCTCCAAGGCTGTTGAAGGGCAATCATGGCATGTTTGTTTAGCCTTATTCCCTGAATTTCTCCTAAACATGAATCTATTTTAAAATATAATTTTCTTTGAAAAGGAGTAGTTCGTCAGGTGCAAATTAGGGAGAGTTTTTGAACACGCGCAGGTAAACAATTTCCTGAAAGAACGGTGGAAAATAATACGCTAGGAAGAATGGAAGGAAAAAATGAGAATTCCAGAGTGTTCTCGTCGCTGGTGAAGCTCCGTGTCTTATGATGCTGATGATAAGCGTGCAGCTCTGGATGTGCGTTCTTGAAGAGCAAAACGATAGTGATGGATGTTTTAAGACAGGAAAGTCACTTATTGTTGTTCATTCGAGCGAAAACTCTTCAGAAATGTCGATCAACTGGCTCTTTTAGTTGGTAGAAAAATATCAGAATGCCAAAGGAATTGAAAACCTGCATAAGAAAATGATAAGAAACTTGCAAATAGCTTCAGTTTCTTGAAGAAAAAGAAGAAAACGCTGCCCAAGCGAAACCGGTTACCGAAAGTAGAATTTAGATTATATTCGTTATGCAGTGCTGGCGAGTTAAACACTCGAATATTGTACGCAGACATGAATTCAAGATTTCAACAGATTTCATAGGATTTAAAAGAATTTTAGGAGATTTCACGGGGATTCAAAGATTCTAAGAGATTCAATTAATGTCCAAAGAAAGATGTTAATCTTTTACTTTTTCGTCTGGACATTATCTGAAAAGTGATTAAAAAATAGGTAATGAAAACATTTTTGGTACTTGTGTTTCTGGACCAGAAATTTCATGAGGTTCTGAGGGACTTAATGGAATTTTAAAGAATTTTTTGGGATTCACGAAAGTTTAACATATTTCCCAGATTGAAAAAATCTCCAGGAATTTCAATGGATTTCATGGAATTTCAAAAGATTACACAGACTTTGGTTTAATGAATTTAAAGAAATTGTACAAAATTTTAATAAATTTCACGAACTTCAAATATCACTAGGGAGTTCATGGTATTTTAATAAATTTGAAGAGATTTCACTGAATTTCAATATAGTTCAAGGAATTTCAACAGATTTCATGGGATTTTCACATACTCTATGGATTTCAAAGTACACACGGGATTTCAAGGGATGAGATTAAAAGAAGTTTCGAAGAATGTCACGAAATTTTGAAATAATTCAAGGAATATTCCAATTTTTGAAGGAATTTCTAAGAATTTTAAAGAAAATACAGAAATTGCAAACGATTTAATCATATTGTCAAGATACCATCGTTTTAATGCAAATATTTCTCGTGTTTTATTACAGAGGTCTAAACAATTTTAAGGTATTGTGAGGGACATTTACGAATTCTTTCTTCTTGTGATAAAATTTTAAGGAATTTCGAACACAAAAATAAAAATGTTTATAGACATCATTCATTTAAAGGGATTTAATATCATTTGAGATATATTTAGGAATTTCAAAGGGTTTAACTGTATTTAAAACAATTTTGAGAAATTCACGGAATCTCACAGGATTTTAAATTATATCGTAAATTTTAAGGGAGTTTCAAGGATTCTAACTAACGCAATATCAAGGAATATCCAGAAATTTTAAAGGGTTTAATTGAATTTTAAAGAATTTTGAAGACTTCGGAATAGCAACAGATTTTACGGATTTCAAAGATTTCGAGGAATTTCAGCAGACTGAAAAAATCTTAAGGGATTTGAAGGGATTATGCGCAATATTAATGTTTTCAAAGGTTGCAAAATTTTCAAGGGATTTCAAAGGATCCGATTTTGAGGAACTTCGCAGAATAATATTTAAATTTTCCAAGACATTTTAAAACTATTTAACTCCTCAGAGTAAAAATTTAAGCTCAGAGTTTAAGTTACGTAATGTTAAAGTAATAACTCCATCATGTGTTGGACACATTCTTCTTTACAATTCGAAAGTTAAAAAATGACATAAAAATAAATACGAACGACATTTGAGAATGCTCGATTATATAACATTCGAAATGACAAACTTTCTCTTCTACAGATGCGCGCTGCTTCTTATTCGAAGGACAGTTTTTTCTACTTGACACCTTGTATATAAACGCTTGCCAAAAAAGGTCCGATCCGACTTGATTCGGGCACCTCTCACCAAAAATGGAAGGCTGACTCCCTGCTTAAATGATGCAAAAAGATTATGGCTTTTCTATCTCCTCGATCTTATATTAATTCTTAAACTCTACTTGAGTAATAATAAAACGGCTGAGATATAGTCTTTATGATGCTAGAGCTAAAAATGGACACATCAGCTTCTTATATTGAAGAAATTTAAACCAAAAAATTATGAGAATGTAACAAGATTTCAAGGAATAATTTAAGACTCGGTTGGATGATATTTGATCCCTGTCTCAGTCGATTAAACATAAATTAGCTTATTTTCCACTTGGCGAATACGTGAAACTGGCCAGGTTGATAAGTCGAAACGTAAAAGGCAGAATCATCAGATCGTTAGGCATTAACTGCATTCCCAAGGTCTTGCTCATTAGTATTAACAAGGAAGAAGATTTGCAGTTCGTACAATCAATTCAAGATGCTTAGGCAAAATCGAGAGGAAGATTTCGCTTATGCAAATGGGAGGAAATTATCGATCGAATTACAAGTGCGCAGCTGTTAGCGAATCGCTTAAAATATAACGAAAGCCTCGTTTACTGCATTTACTGACGCTCTAAACTAAAATCTACTTCTAACTGCTGACTGCTATGCCGACTCACCTGTCCTTGGTCTGGCCTTGTAGGTAAAGCACAGCCACCATACACGGCCCATTACGCCCCACTCGACTGTTACGTGTCGACGTTACACGATCTGTGATCTAAAGTAATTCGATTAGAACCTGTCTACGTGAGAAAATCACCATTATGAGAAAGAACATGTTTAAAAAGAGCAAAAAAAATTAGTTGGTGATATCTGTCCTCGAGAAGCTAACTGAAGGGTGGCGTTCCCACAGGAAATCCAACATTTTGAAGACTTCTCAGGAGAGACAAAAAACATTCCCAAACATCGAATTTTCAATTTAGGAAAATAACAGAAATTTACTTTCGAGATACGTTAGTGCTGATTTGAAGCCTATAAAGCTGGGCAGTACGCGACTCGTCCTGACACCTACTTCAGGACGAGATCTTACGCACGTCCTGGTCTGTGGACCACCCATGGTGATGACAGGCAATCCCCATCACCAGCGCAGAATGGAAAAGGGAAATGTTGGAACTTTTAGTACTTTATGAAACTATGAATAGGTCGCGAACAATTTTCCTTCCAGACTTCTCAAGATGTCGATTCGTCTGGGAGTCCAAAGGAGGTCTCTCCAAAACAAGGTATGAGGACGAGTCGTGGTTCGCCCATAAGGTTGGATTAGCAGATGTCTGTAAGTTCCGAAGAAATGGAGGGTGAACTTTTTTTCATTCGCGACGCACTTTCTGTGAAAATCTCCTACACAATCTTTGAAATTCCTCAAACCTCTGAAATTGTTTGATACTTCTTCGAAATATTTGAAATCCCTGAAGCTCCACGAAGTTTATTGAATTCTATCTGCAAATCTTCCAAGAGCACGCTATCGAAACTAATTTCTGTACAGAAGCACGTAGTGGGCACTTAGCATTTTTATTGCTAAATCCTGTTAGTCGCTCGATCGTCCGCTTATTAAATCCTAAGCCTAGCAGGAAGTGCACGTCATTTACATTTTCGCTCGCAAGTTGCTCTCGCTTCCGTTAACTATTTACCCAGCGCTTGATAGACTTTGAAAAATCAAGCGAGCGTTAGGCAATTATCTACACCGTAATTTCCTCCCCAGCTGTCCCGTTTTTTTGCCCTTCAAAAGTTAAGTTCCGGGATTTAAAAGCGTCAAGGATGATGTATAAACGAGTCAACATCTACCTCTTTACTTGCTCAGATGCATTTGCTTCTTTTTTTATGGATATTCTAATCCTCGGTTAGCAGCGGTCTTCCATTTTTATCGCGCCAACTTTTTTCACATACTGCTTGATCTTATTTTGTAATAACTCTGGAGAAATTATACAGTTCTAGAATCATGATGGCTAAATGATAAGGAGCTGTAAAAAATGAATTCCCATGTTAGATCGCTGAATATGCAAACATCCATTGGAAACTGCTCGGAGCCTGAAATAACGAATGATCGAGGATGTTTCGCCCTCTAGGTGGTGGATCAGGATCTCTACAATTCAGAATTTACTTACCCACTTGCGTAATAATATTTATTAGTGAAGATTACAATAATTCACAAAGATGCTTCCAGCTACTCGGTAGGTTTCTGCGGATGAATTATTCATGTCTCATGACACACGTACCAGACTAGCAGCTGTATAAACTATGTTTTTTGGAACAGGTCCCAACCATCCTAATGATTTATCAA
Organism: Andricus grossulariae; assembly: GCA_011634705.1. Lineage (NCBI taxonomy): Eukaryota > Metazoa > Arthropoda > Insecta > Hymenoptera > Cynipidae > Andricus > Andricus grossulariae. Next base: position 16,503 of record JAABKJ010000505.1, on the reverse strand, counting down.
AGATAAATTCATAATTTCTAATAAAAATAGACATCTATTGCGATAGTAATCATTAATCACCAAACGAGATTAATTTACTATTTCTTTGGGTATATCAGATTATACATGTACAACGTACAATCACTATTAGATAGAATAAATGTTCGACTAACTGGTAGGCATGAAATCGAGTCCAACTCTGGTGCCTTTGAATTTTTCCTCCTTTCAGTATTGCGAATATGTATGAGTATAATGTATACAAGATCTGAACATTTTATCGACTGCGGTGCGAAAAGACCCAACTCTCGCGTAGTGAGTGGGCCGATATCTTGTGGGCAGTGACGTGAGCCTTGCCCACGCCCGGATCATAAAAGTAAAAGTCGGCAGTCGATTCGCTTACACTCGGTTATGTATTTGCTCTCTTACGTATACTTCGTAGGCCACTTACGCACGTGCAGAAGGCTACGTGTGCCAGGAGAAAAAAAAAGATATTAATAATGAATTATCAGAAAATTGCTTCAGCCCATATCATTCCTTCCCGAGAACGTGCCTTAATCGCGTTTCATACTAAATAAATATCGATGATTGCTTATTTATGGTTATCAAATAGAGATGATGGCGCGAACTGTAGGATTGACCTCCAGGGTAGTCCAAAAAAGGATTGGAAATGTTTTTTAGATTTTCATGCATATCGCTCCCAAATTTGTTCGAATCCGCCCAAAAATTAAAGCGCTTTTTTCTTAATGATATTTAGAGGATTCACAAGCCCCATGGAGTACAACACGTATTTCCCATAAGAAAAAATACATTTTTTTAAACAAAACTTCTCGCCGTCCCGAAATTCGGGATGGGTAGTCAAATATTTTTCATATGCGTGGCTAGTCGTCCCAAATTTTCGGGAAGACTAGTCCATCCACTTTTCCAACTTCCCCAATATTTCAGGACTAGACGTAGCCTTTTGTAAGTTTTATTCAGAATCGTCAATATTTAGTAAATCGAGTTTATACTCAACATTTCTCTTCAGAATCAGCTGTAGAATACAAATAATTAATTACTTTTTAAATTTCATTCTTATAAGTCTATTTTATAGGGTCCTATAAAAACACCACAAATGAAAAATTGGCTTTTGCGAGTTTCTGGTGCTAATTATGATTTTTTTTGCAATTTTGCACGTACAAATTTGTCTAATACATATAATACTACTTGCAACTAACAATTAGATTTTTACATAAATTGTTTAAACAATTTATTATTGTTTACAGCAACTTTCTCTTAGAATAGAGTAAGTAAGTCGCAGTTTTTTCGAATTGTTCAACTTTTCAGTTAAAGCAAGGCAATAATAAATTAAATTTAACAAAATAAGTATATAAACAATTTATTATTATTGATAACAATATTCATTTAGAATAATGCTAGAAAGTTGCGATTTTTCCTGAGATATTCTTATTTTTGTCAATTTTTCAGTTAGGATGAGGCAATAATCAACTAAATTTAACAGAAATAATGTCTTAAACCATTCATTATTATTTATAATAATATTTTCTTAGAATAATGCTAGGAAGTTGCAGGTTTTTCTGAAATTCTCAACTTTTTATCCACTTTTTACTTCAAGCTAGACAAAAATTAATGAAACCTAACAAAAATAATTGTTTAAGTGGATTATTATTTTTTATAACTATCTTCTCCTATAGTAATGCTAGAAAGTCACAGTTTTTTCCGAAATTTTCAACTTGTTTTATACTTTTCAGTTATAGTATAGTGATGCAACAATCAACTAAATCTAACAGAAATCATTTCTTAAACCATTTATTATTATTTATAACAATATATTTATTTATTAGAATAATGCTTGAAAGTTGCAGTTTTTTCTAAAATTTTCCACTTTTTGTTCACTTTTCAATTAGTAAGGTTCATTAATTATGAAATTATTAATTAATTATTGAATTAATTATTAATTAATGCAAGTTAACAAACACAATTTTTTAAATAATTGATTACTGATCATAACTATGTTCTCTTACATAATTGGTAGAAAATTGGGTTTTTTTCTGAAATTTTTAACTTTGCTTTGACTTTTTAGTTATGAGCAAATAATAAATAAACACTAGAGAAAATCATTTTTTAAACACTTTATTTTTTGCGAATATATTTTTCTGTAATAAAACAAACATTTGAAATAATTTTCAGATTTTCTATATGGATTATACTAAATGTAAATTTTTCTGGAAGTTGTTACTAAGAGCCTTTTTGCTTAAATTATTATTAATATTAATTATTTGTCCCTAACTAAGAAGTCAGAGAAATTATAACGTTATATGGGGATTTTGCGGGATTTCACGAGTGTCTCCTCGATTTAAAGAAGTATCAAATCATTTCTTAAGATTTGACAATATTGCACGGGATTTTAAAGACTTCAAGGAATTTTGTAGGATTTGAATTATTTCAAGGGATTTCGAAAGATTTCAAAGATTTCAAAAAAATTTCAATTTAATTTCAAGAAATTTAATTAAATGAAAATTAATAAAACTTATTTGAAAGATTTCAAGGAATTTAATGAAATGGAAATTAATCAAATTTATTTGAAATATTTCAAGGAATTTCACAATACTTCATGGGATTTTAAGGAATTTCAAGTGTTTCATGGAAGATAAAAACTCTCGAAATTTCATGGAATTTGGACGATCTTATGGGATTTCAAAAATGTTAAGATCGTTTAAGACATATTAAAAGAATTCATAACACCTCAAGTGATTTCATGGAATTTTAATGCATTTTGAAGAATTTTATGGGATTAAAAAGATTCGATTGAATTATAAGGTTTTCAAAATCATTTCAAAGATTTCAAGGAATCTTATTTGACTTTAGGAAATTCGAAGGGCTTGGGCTGGATTCGATAATATTTTCTATTATTTTAAAGATGCTTTAAAGAACACAAAATTTGAAAAACTTGAAGAGATTCAAAAATATTTCAAGGAATTTCAATCGATTTCAAATGAATTTAAGCACATCGAATTATAAACGCTTAGATTCCTTTTAACTCAACAATTGAATACACCTTACACAACAACCTAAAAGTTATTGCGATCGAAGATAATTCGAGTGCATCTTCGTTGCGACAATATTTTTGTTATCAAACCAAACGATTCGCTTCAGCAGAGAGAGTGTAACTAAACCATTCCTCGCTAATCGTTGCTCGCGCGTGAGAGAATTCGTTCCAAGAAGCGGGCTTTTAGCTGGCAATAATCTTCCCTAAGAACCGTCCATCTTCCTTCCTAATAGCACCCTTCGCCTTCACTCGTGCAGCGATGTCCAAGTTCTCTTTCGGCGAAGATTTCAAATTTCAGGAATTATTACTCGTCTCCTGCTACACCGTCAATTATTCCTGTATTGCCGTCTCTGCCGAGTCTTTAACGATCGATAAATTTAATGGATATTACTGAGTCCCTCACTCTTTCGCATTATTGATTGTACATTGCTGTCAGTCAGATTCCCACTGAGATCAGGGTTATTGCTGCATTGGCTTCTCTCCTTATCGATCCAATTACCTTCTGCGATATGGATGTGTAATTATTTATGATTTTAATAATATAGTTCATCTTCTCTTTATAAAAAAATTAAAAATAAAACTAATCAGATTGAATGGACGTCCATAGAAAAGAAATAAAATTTTAGTTCTTAACTAAGGTAATCAAATGCTTGAATTCCCTTGAATTCTTGAAATCTGGTAAACTCTCAAAAGTCCAGTGATGAACCCCTCAGTTTCCTCCCACTGAATTACTTAATAGCCCGCCATAAGATGCCTCGAATTAGCGTCTCTTCCTTCTCGACCAACCATGCCGTTCAGCTCGTAGAGCCAGCAGAAAATGTGTAAATAACAATTCTCGAAGGTAAAACTGCCCACGGCATTTGAAACGCCCACCGTGACCCAAGAATCGCCCATACGCTGAGGCCAAAGACTCTCCTGGCACCTTGGTTGACCTCGCATTATGTCTAAAGTCGCGGAACAATTCTTACCCTCGGGAATGCAGTCCTCAAGCTTAAGGTAAGTGTCCCTTCGCAGATGACGGAGGAGAGTACTATGAACGTTATTTATCTGGCGGATCACACCTATCCCAAGCATCCTTCCATCAAGATTATCATCCTCTCGCCTAACTCTACCCTTTTATAAGGGATAGTAAAGTTGCAACTTTACAACAATGCCCCGAGTCCTATCCAGTCACAGGTTTTATGACTAGTTTGCCCTTTTCCCCTGGGTTTAATGATTCCTAATTAATTTATAAACAGGATTCAGGGCTTCACTACACAAAGAAGAAAAGTTTGAGGAAAGGAATGAGAGGAAGGTTAATGAAGATCTAGGATCTCCTGTATCCTGTATGGAAGTTAAGTACATAGCTGGAAAAATGATGCAACAATTCTGATTCTTAATCTTTATCATCAGCATTCATAAATTAGTTTTAATCTGTAATAATATCATCTTTATCTCTAATATCTAATCTATTATCTTTCTCTCTCTCTCTAGTAATAATCCATATGTTTGGTATAATTATTCAAATTATTCTACTTTTAACCACATGGTTTCAAATTACTGTTATCCGTAGGTCCTACACTAGCGAGTTCCCCATTTATCTCTGCTATTCCTCATTCCTGTATATTCCCGAGTCTCTATAATATCCTCCAGCTCCTTCATATCCTTCAGCTTCTGGATCTCCATTACTCTCACCTATCATCCAAGAGAAATAAGCAACCGGTTGTCAACTTAGCTTTCACGCCAGATTTAAAAAGTTTGAAAATATTTCAAAGGATTTCTCCAGAAGATATTAAACTCAAGGAAGATGAGACAAACTCAAAGTACTCCATACTTAGTATTAGCTTACAGCAGAAACGAGAAACTGAAGACAAAAAAGAACATTAAAATTGTGGGAAGAGTTCCCGCGCCGTCAGGAAATTCTGCAATCCAAAAGTCCTTTCCAAATATACACAAATTCTCAATAAACAAGCCTATCCATGTATCCTTATCCCAACTAATTTCCATTTTCAATCAAAATTTCTTCTCATTCTAATCTTTCTCCTGGCGCCACCGTTACCTCCATTAAGAGTGAATAAGGGAGATAAGATTCTATGTGATACCGCCTCTGCAATAACGTAACGTCATGTAACGCAACTTGCAAGGCTCACCTATATCTGCAGACTCATACTCTTTACAGTAAGATACCATACACTGAAACTGGTAACGTTGATGTAAATATAGGAATGGAGTGAAAAGTAAGTGTGTGATTTGTGATCAAAGTGTAAGTATGTGATGTAAAGAAGGTGTTGCTGATACTTGTGTTGGTAGAATGGCTTCCTATACCATAACTGGACCGTTATGTGACCGGACCTGGCTCCTTATTCGACTCAAGGAATGAAGAGTCTTAGCGTTCGAGGCGTTCTTCCATAACGGATATGACTATCATTGACTCCAATTTCAGTACCGATGACGAGCGGATCGATAACCAACGATCAGCAAATCGAGAACTTTTCTCACTCGAGTGAGATCCAAGGTCGACAGATAATTGTGAGATCAGTTTTCTTTATAAGAGACTCTCATCCCATAATTCCAATCTATAAATTTGTCCCCTATTTTTTTCCTTATCTCTTCCGTAAACTTTTTGTACTATTTATGCCAAACCTATCATCAAGTTGTATAACGGCTGATATTCCTCTTTATTAATTCTTAATTTGCATTCCTGCTTGAAAGCCTGATCTTCAACATTTTTAACTTTTAATGTACATTACAAGTTTTAAGATCTCACTTGCTTGTCATTCTGTACCTTTAACATCTTCAGCTCACGATGAAAACAAGACTTTACACTTGCTAGACAAATAAAAAAATCGTCACCTTTGCATATTTGTGCATGCTAATCCCTTCTGCACTCGTAACATTTTCACTATCCTGATGATAAACCTGTTTAAGGATTCATTAGCAGGATTACACGACAGTAAACAAAAACATGACAATCTGAAAGAGAATAAAATAGAAAAGCAGTCTAACAATTGAGAATTAGTAATGCAAATTGAAAACAGTTAAATACATCGAAGTTTTCTTAAAGATAAACAGAATAAAATTTTACAAGCAAAAAGGGGAAGGATAGAGGACATATGGTTGAATTATCCTCCTCTTGGCGACCTAGAGGCTGAGTAATAGCAGGATAGAAGCAAAAGAAAGATACAAAGCGGTTAAAGTACATGCAGGAAGTGAAGTCAAGAAATATGGGAGGAATGGAGCTGCAAAAGAAGCAAGAGGACTTGTAGTAGGTGGAATCGGATTGAAATAAGATACCTGTATTATTATGGTAATGACATTTTCCGCGGAAAATAATATTTGTTGCAAGTCTGAAGAATAGGTGCTTATTAGGTTCTAACGTTGGATATCCCTTGAAAGCCTTTTGACTGAAATTTAAAATTATTTTTATTACTACCACAGTAGTTGCCCCATTGCAATTTTTCAAATAAAAAAAGATGACGATTAGTGCAAAATTCAAAACGGCTTCCAACGTCATTTTTCATCCAAGATTATCGAAAAGGAAACCAACTTCATACTGCTCTTGCAGAACCTTAAGAACCTCAAGCTACTATCTCCATGCAATTTGTCATACTTTTGAACCACAAAGTCCTATCTTATAATGAAATAATTTATTACTCTGGAGTTGTAGCATTCCCAAAGTTAAATCTTGTATCAGTATTCTAATTATTCTTGTCGGAAGAAGACGATAATAATTACTTTTCATTATCAGTCAACGTCTACATGTACAAAATACTCATGTTTGAAAAGCCTCTTCTATAAAGTTGGCGAAAATCGAAGATAACACCATATGGTTCTAGGGTCAAGATATACCTGCCAGTGAATCTTCCATTGTTTTGTTTTCAAAACTATTTTCTGCAAAATTATATTTTCTTATAACTTAAATTTTATATTCATTATAGATTATTTGATGCCAAGAAGAATAAAAATGACTGCAGTTGAAACAGAGAGAATAAGAACAGATGAAATAGAAGTAAATACAGTAGAAGATCAAATAGATACAACTACATCAATAAAAGCTTTAGGTGCTACAACTGGACCAAAAAATACATCGGCTATAGAAAAAGCAAATATAGCGTCAGATGCAACATACGATGCAACTACAGGAAAATGTTAAAAATTGGAACACTCAAAGGGAATCAATCCTCAAATTGATAAAGGAAAGTTTAGAAGCATCGTCTACAACTGCAACTGAACAAACGGCATCTGCAGAACTGCAACTCCATTTTAAATTTCCTAATCGCCAAAACACCCCTTGCTCCTATTAAAACAGCACATACATCATCCAGCTTAAAACATATAAATGCGGAATTGAATACATTGTTTCGAGTTAACTATCTTTATTACTTGTTTTACAAGTTTAATATCAGAAGTAAAATCTTGATTTATTCAGATATTCCCGAGATTACTGAGAGTCCCACTTCCTGGAAGCTATCTATCTTGCAAATTCTTCAATTTCTCATTGTTTCAAGAGTAACGATTAGGTTCCCTCGAACCTTGAGACACTGGTGACGTATCGCACGTCTGGTTTATTTACGTTAAGCACGGTGCTAGAGTTAGATGATAGTAACGCGAGGCTAGTCACGCCAAAGTGTGCACTCGGGATTACCATATCGCTTTCACCACTTATCTATTTATATTTTGCAATCAAATTCTCTAGCTTCGTCGGAACTCGAATGCAGCTTCATCGCGGATATATTTCCGTTTCCAGTAATTGAGAAGTCATCAATTTCTCGATGGATTTCAGTATCAATTTTTCCTACCCTTATGAAAATGCTGGCTATTTTGTATTCTTAAGAATCCTTTTATTTTTTCATCATTATTTCCCCATCACTTCTCGATCGTCTTATTCCTTTCTTTTTACGTTTCTCCTTGAAAATTTTCCTCTTCTTTTCGCACTCCTAATAGACCGCAAGCAAGGCTACTCTGTAGAATCTCGAATGTAAATGTCTCCAATGACTTTAACCGCGCAATAAACTTGTCTGATCAACTGGATGGTACTTTAAGTGGATGCAAATAAAATAACTAAAAAATAGGATAAATTAACTTACCAGTTCGGTGGGCATGGTGTTGCAGGACCTGAGAGGCAGGGTGTAGGTAATGGGGGCTGGCTGGTTTCTATACTCATGAAGGCAGGAGCTATTCTTAGACAACCCCCTGGGGTAAACCAGACCATGAAAATCAGTATTACCCTCCGTTGATATGTGCACGATTATCGACTCACTCGCACATTCGATTTGCACGGTATTCGCTATCGCTACTGTCGCTGAAACAGAAAACAATCGCTCGTTAATTTTCTATCTTTGGCGATAAATAGTGTCTTATTTGCTATTATAGTACTCATAAATTTCTTGTTGGGAAAGAAGCAGAACTACTCTTATTTCTTATAGAACAGGGAATTTAAACCTACAATTCTCTACAGTTCAGAGCGATACTCTTGATATTGTATACAAATTAAATTTTTTAATGACGAGTGCTTCAATTTGAGATTTCTCGATTAATTGAATTAGTGTTTTATTTTTGAAGGCTTGGACTCGTTAAATTATAAAAAATTTCAATTGTTCAACCAGATTTCTATTTGTTAACTTATTGCTTTTGTCTAAAAATGTTGCTAGGGGTTGTTATAAACTGTTGCTAGATGTTATTGTTGACATGTTTTAAGTTTTTATACTAGCGGTTGTTATCGTCTTTTTGTCCGTTTCTATGGTTACTTTTTGTTCTTTCTGGAGTCTGTTATTGACCTTTGGTAAAATTATTTTTCGTTAGTAGAGGTTTTTATTTCATTATGCTCAGGGGCCTTATGAAATATTGCTAGGTTTTGTTATTTTTCGCTGCTGGGGTTTATTACTAACTTTTCTTATGGGATTCAATGTTTTTTCATTGTCCATTCCTTAGTTTATTATTGTCTTTTCCTATGAGGTTGATAAGAGTTATCACTGACCATAGTTTAAGAAGAGTGAGACAATTACGAGTGCTTCAATTGGACCTTTCTTAATTAATTGAATTGGTATTTTGTTTTTGAAGGCTTGGAAGCGTTCGATTATAAAAAATTTCAATTGTTTAACTAGATTTTTTTATATTAAATTATTGCTTCTGCTTAAAAATTTTGCTAGGGGTTGTAATAAATTGTTGCTAGATGTTATTGTTGGCATGCTTTAGGTGTTCACAGGATTTTTATTGGCCGTTGCTAAAGTTATTATTGTCTGTTGTAACTGGTTGTTATTATCTATTGTCATGTGTTATTACTTTCTTTCATTAGCGGTTATCGTCTTATTGTTTGTTTTTAAGGTTATTTTTATTTTTTTGTTTGCCCATTCCTAAGTTTATTATTGACCATTGTTCAAAGTTGCTGCAGGTTGCTAAGGGTTGATACTAACTGTTACCAAAAATTGTTATAGTCCGTTACTAAACATTGTTATTAACTGCTGCTAGGGTTTACAACTGTTTGTTTATAAAGGTGTTGTTCTTACTGACCTACAATTAGATGTGTTTCATTTTATTCAGTTGAATTTTGTGAAAATACAAATTTTGAAGCAACTCAATGAGGAATATTCGAATCTAGAATTCTCCAGAATTATATCATCTAATTTAAGATCAATAAAGTGTATCTAAGCATGCAAATTATTTATGTTAAAATATTCTAATTGCCTTTCCTAATTATCCTCGCTACAACTAGTATCATAGATTTTTCATAAATAATTAAATTTCTCCTATCAAGTGCATAACTTCTTTTAAATTAATATACTGTACGTTTAAATAGATACAGTTTATCATGCACTCGAAAAGGAAAATCATCAAGTATTCCAAATGTTCGATACAAATTTCTATCTAATTATCAGCTTCTATAACTAATAAACAATCAGTGCAAGTTTCATCAACTCGCTTGTTCTTGGAGAATGTTATTATACATATAATATAAAAGTGCACGGTTGTATTGAAATTATATTAGAAATAGAAATCTGCTTCTGTTAGCTTGGAAAATAAACTGTTACATTGAATGCATTATTGTATTACCAACAAGGATTTTATAGCAAATATTTTACACGGAGAATATAATTAAATTGGGAATAAATTAAGTAAGTCACTATTCGCATCAAAGTTGTCCGCAGTTAGGTTTTAATTTATTGAGTACAAAAATGTATCATAATGGAGAAATCATTTCATTTGAGGAAATAAATAAAGCAAAAACACTGCCTCACTGAGGAAGAATTATTACATTACCGGCGAGGATTTTATAGCAAATATTTTACAAAGTGTAAACAGTAATAGCTATCGAAGGATAATAAAGTATGAAATACATCAACTGAATCATAGTTTGCATTGGAGAATAATTAAACTTGTTTTAGTTGCAAGGGTTTCTAAACGTAATTTATTACGTAAGATACCTTCAATCAAAATCTAATTTGAATATTATAATTAATTATTAAATCATTTTTCACGGAATTGGAAAGATATAGTCATCAATTTTAACACAAAGGATCTCCAAAAGGTTAAGGGCTTTTAGAATTGTTAATATCCATTACTGGGGATAAATTGTTATAAATAATTGTTAAGTCCATCAGTGGTTTAGGAAGATACACTCATGAATTTTTTGTGATCTTGAAAAGTTGATTTCTGGCTTCCGATTTACTTTCATCTCAAATTATACAGACATTCACTGTTTTCATTTAAAGAATCTGAGCCTGTTCTAATCGACCGTGAACAGCGAGAGAGTGTAATAGCTCTTGTAATATAATTATGGTCCCTGAGTCCACTGACATTCACCGAGCGAAGCAAGCGTTACAAAAAATAAAACAAAAGGAGGCCAGATTTCGAAATTAGAATTTCTTGAGTGATTCAGCTATAATAATTTGCAAATCTATATGCAAATGTTGATTGGACAATAGGATGTAATTATAAGTCTGCAATTAATTTGCGTCAACGAAATGGGAAGAGAGATGTTCCCGTCATCAGGTTATTAAACCCGAGATGTTGATAGTAAATTACCGTTGGGTCGACACAATTGACTTCTACGCGATTCAAAAGGAATTCGACTCGCTTCAAATGCGTTCACCATTCAGGTGTGCCCTTGGTATTTGCAATGCTTACACGTACATCCATATCATGCCAAAAGAGAAGCGGTTTCGTAATTCACTGCATTGAACAGACTATTAAAATCCTGCTTGAGGAACCGTTACCAATCCCAAAATCGTCGATCAGTACAATGTCTTCATTCATTACATTCGAGACTCCAGAGTATCAGTTCGAAAGGAATGTGGCAGGTGACAAATGATGTACAATAGGTGGTAATAAAACTGAATTATCAATAGACAATAATTTCTGGATGTAGCAATACTACCCCGGTTCATGGTCTTGTCTAGATAGAGAATAGAACTCTTGAACCAGGAAACGACTCGAAGGGAGAAGTGTTTCAAGATGAGAATAACGACAATAATAATTAGAGTGTCATCAAGGTTGTAGGATAGCCTCCAGAGTATATGTTCAAGAGGAATGTAACAGGCGACAGATGATGAACAATTGGTAGTAATAAAAATGAATAGTCAAAAGAAAATAACTTCTCATTGTACCAATACTACCTCGGTTCATAGTCTTATCTATAGAACAGACTCTTGAACCAGGAAACGACTCGAAGGGATAAGTGTTTCAAGATGAGAAGAACGACAATAATAATTAGAGTGACATCAAGGTTGAAGGATAGCCTACAGGGTATCAGAGCAAAAGGAATTTAACAGGCGACTGATAATGGACAATAGGTGGTAATAAAAGTGAATAGTCGAAAGAAAATAATTTCTCAATGTTCTGCTATTACCCCGGTTCATGGTCTTGTCTAGATAGAGAATAGAACTCTTGAACCAGGAAACGACTCGAAGGCAGAAGTGTTTCAAGATGAGAAGAACGACAATAATAATTAGAGTGTCATCAAGGTTGAAGGATAGAATTCAGAGTGTCAGACAATGATGAGAGAGTCGTGAACTTGAAAGAAGCGAGTCACGCCGGAATATTTCTTTAGGGGCAAACCTTGCTAACGTGATCGCGGAGGAACAAGTCGAACTCGAGTGTAGGTTATCACGACTAACATCTACGAAATGGTACGTTTCAAGATTTCCGAGGAAGATGATCAACTCGAATCGCAAATCACTAGGATGGACGGTCGAAGATCAGGAGAAAGAGTCTTCTACTTCTACATCTACAAGATAAGAGACCCTCGTCTTTCACCTTTTTTTCAGCCTTTCTTTAGAATTAGAGACTGGAAAATAATTGTAATCGTTTATTTCGAAGGATTTAGTAGAAGAAGTGAAAGTTGAACACTAAAATGTTCTATTCAATGTCATTGTGAAGGTTACAATGCAGACTATAAGAGTACAGTTTATGTATGAATGTAAGGGGAAGACGTATTATGAAAGTCCTGAAAGTATTTTTTAAGCAGATTATTATATAAACTAAGTTATTAACATTCTTCACTTTTGAAATCACCATTTAAACCGGGTAGGGTTCAATTGCAACCCGAAATCCGATAAACTTTGAACCCAAATTCAATTAATTTTAAAAGATCGCAGAATCTTATGAAAGTTTATTTTTCATATGTAACAATTATCGTTCAAAGGAAGCTTATTTTCTCCAAACTGGACCTAAATTTAATTCTATTTGATCTGGAACCTAAAATCCGACTAACTTTGAACCAAAAAGTAGTTTGTTTTTGACAAATATAATGACAACTAACTTTCAAAATACCTCATTTTCTTCAAACTGAATCTGAATACGGTTCCATTTTAATTGGGTAGAGTTCAATTTCAACCCAATGTCGGATTAACTTTGAACCGATATCGAATGTACTTTGAAATAATGCAGAATCTTATGAAAATTAATTTTTCCTCTATGATAATTTGAATCTTTTTCGGTCAATTTCAAACCCTAATTTTTGATGGCGAGAGTCCCTGAAATAAATTGTGGAAACGAAGTTAATTACTTTGTCCTAGAAGGCTTATTGTGATGTATTGTTAACGATTTCACGTGGATGAAGCAATTACAATCGTATTATTGTTATCAGATATAAAAGAGCCTCCAGCTTCTGCGGATCCTTCTGGTAGGAGCCAATTAACGACACGCGAAATACCGCAAGGTGATCTCGCGAGATGCATCGAGCCAATCGCCTCCAAGTTCATCGGAGGTCACGTGGAATCCCTCGAACGGATCCCTTTGCACGAGAATCGAGGGTCGACGACCGGCCATCTTGACCCCTCAGCTTCCGATCGCAATATTGGGAATAACGGCAAACGAAGAATTCACAAGCAGAATTTCAAAAATTAAAGGAAATATCACTTTTTTCGGAATATTTTCATGTTTCTTAACTTGTATACTTAATTTTTCATCCAAATAGTAATATTATGGAATCAGTTTTGGGACCTATTATTTTGGGCCTCGTATGCCGGGTATTGCGTTTCAGGGCCTCATTCAGGTTTTATATTTTGGCCTTATAGTTCATGACTAATACCTTTTTATTATGGGGTTCTGGCACTCTCTAGAACTGTCATTCATAATATTTTGCTGTATTTTATAATTATTATAAACTGTAGAAAATTGATTTGCATATTAGGTCATTAAAAAAAAGCGCGTGATCAACATCCAATGAGGATGCTCGTGCGACGCATGCGCAGTGCGGTTGGGGAGCTGATTGGGGAAGCTTACCACTCACCAGAGTGCGCGATCTGTTCGGGTCCGAGTTTTGCGAAAATTTAAATTTAATATATTAAAAATAGTTTTTTTATACAAATTATTTTAAAAAGTGTATAGTTCATTTGTAAAATAAATTACGAGTAAAACATTCTCTATTTTTTATACCGAATAGTAGATTTTTCAACTAATCCAGATAAATTTTGAACCAAAAATGAAATAGTTTAAGTTTCAACAAAAAATATGAGTTTTCAAACAAAAAGATTCCGCTTTTACTAGTAAGACACATTTTTAACAACATACATAAATTTATAACTGAATATTTGAAATTCTGACTAAAAAGGGACCATTTTCTTCTAAAAGAAACGAATTTTTAACAAAATTGTTAGGTTTTCAACTAAAAAAATTTATTTCCAACCAAAAATAGAATAGTGAAATTTTAAGATAAAAAATATTGAATTTTCAACAATATAGTTTAATTTGCAATAGAAGAAGTAAATTATGAACTGAAAAAGAAAATATTTTAACCAAAAATGGAATATTTAAATTTTCTGTTAAAAAAATTAATATTGAAACAAAAAAGAAAGTGAATTTTTCAATAGAAAGCTTAAATTTTCAGCCATAGAGATAAAACTTCAACTAAAGTAAAGAATCTTCAACCAAAAATAATTACTTATGAATAAAGTAATATAACTTTGAACCAAAAAATAGATTTTATTAATGAATAAAAACAGTTTAATTCAAACAAAAAAGACGAATTTTGAATAAAATACTCAATTTTTAAGTTAAGAAATTAATTTTCAACAAACAAAAAAATATTTTTCATTAAATAGTTAAATTTTTATCGAAAGAAATGAATTTGCAATTTAAAAAAATTTTGTAACCTAAAATGAAGAAGTTCAGTTTTCGGTTAATAAAATAACTTTGGACCAAAAAAAAGAGGTTTGACCAAAATACTTAAATTTTTAACCAAAACTAATGAATTTTCAGCTTAAAAAAGAATTTTTAACAACAACAAAAATATTTAAAAAAAAGTAGTTCAATTTTCAACCAAAGGAATTAATTTTCAACTAAAATGAATGAATTGGCAAGCGAGAAGAATAATTTTCTAAAAAACAGTCAATTTTCAAACACATAGTTGAATTTTCAACTAAAAAGATTAATTTTCAAGAACATAAAAACGAATTTTTAAAAAATTAGTTAAAGTTTCAACCGAAAAATGATTTGTCAGACAGAAACAATAATTTTCAACAAAAAGAGATGAAATTTTCATAAAATACATGAATTTGCATCCAAATGGTTTATTTTTAAACAAAAAGAGGTGAATTTATACATTTTTTTTTTTTAATTTATATTTTAGTTGAACATTCATTAGCTTCGCTTAAAAATTTAAGTATTTTGTTCAAACCTCCTTTTTTTTGGTCCAAAGTTATTTTTTTAACCGAAAACTGAACTACTTCATTTTAGGTTACAAATTTTTTTTGAATTGCAAATTCATTTTTTGCCATGAAAATTTAACTACTTTATTGAAATTTTTTTGCTTGTTTGTTGAAAATGAATTCAAGAACTTAAAAATTAGGTATTTAATTTAAAATTCGTCTTTTTTGTTTAAATTCAACTGTTTTTTATTTATTAATAAAATCTATTTTTTGGGTTCAAAGTTATATTACTTTGCTCGAGCGTAATTTTCTGGTTGAAGATTCATTACTTTAGTTAAAGTTTCATCTCTTTGGCTGAAAATTGAAGTATCTCATTGAAAAAATCGCTTTTTTTGTTTGAAAATTAATTTTTTTAAGATAAAATTCAATTTATTTTATTTTTGGTTGAAGATAAACTTTTTTAGTTGAAACCTAATAATTTTATTAAAAATCCGTCTTCTTTTAGTAGAAAATTTGCCTTTTTCAGTTAAAACTTCAAATATTTAGTTGTAAATTGTAAACCAAAAATAATATTTTTGGTTCAAAATTGAACTATTTTATTTTTGGTTCAAAATTTATCTTGATAAGTTGAAAAATCTACTATTTGGAATAAAAAATAGAGAATGCTAACAAAACACATACTTTGAATTTTTCACTAGAAAATAATGTTATGTTTGTAAAATTCAGAACTATACAAGAAAAAGTGACCAGTAATCAGAATATTACATTTTCTCTCTTCAAACTGAATGACTTACTCTTTTAATTCATTTTATAAATGAACTATACACTTTTTAAAATAATTTGTATAGAAAAAGCCATTTATCATATATTATATTTGAAGTTTCGCAGAACTCGGACCCGAACAGATTGCGCACTCTGGTGAGTGGTAAACGCCCCCAACAGGAGCACTTTCTGCGCGCTGCTGCACGCTCTTCTCTCGATTTTTTGTTTGTGACTAAGTGGATTCTGACTCCAATTTATTGCAAGTTATGATTTTTTCACTACAATTAGTACTTTTTGTGTCTAGTTTCTTTAAAATTGGTAAGTTCTAGTTTAATATTGCAGAATCAGTTGATAGTTTAAGGCAAAATGAGAAAGTGTGCTTGGAAAAAGTTAGGTTAACTAAAATATATTTTCAGAAAAATTAAACATCTTCTAGGCTTACAGTGTGCAGAAAATGGCAAATGTACTGCAGAATCACCAGACTCGACTTGAATCTATGGAATATTTATGTTGTAAAATTATTTGATAAGCAAAAAATCAATCCTTTTCTTCGACTGACAATGTTTGAGAATTTAAAATTTTTTATATCTAAAATTTTTATTTTTTAAACTTCAAAAAAAAAAAATAATTTTATTAATAAAATTTTTTTTT